>CAOJBK012712009.1:0-13033 GCA_948294925.1 Codiaeum variegatum | reverse complement strand
TACTGACGCCAAATTTTCGCGTCAGTATTTTTTTTTTACCGACGGTCGAAATACCGACGCAATTGTTACGTCAGTAATTTACTGTTCGGCGTCAGTAACTCGAGTTACTGAAGCTGAACCACCTTTTACTGACGCAACAATTGCGTCATTAATTGTTTTTTTTTGTAGTGCAAAGGATGTTTTGAATGCTCCTTTCCATATAAGAAATTAAATTTGAAGGCCAACGGTACACCGAAAAGGAATGCAGTAGCGAACCCATAATAACAAAGTTTATCAAACTTAAATGACCAGATTGTGAAAGCAATTCTCCCTTTCATTTCGCAAAATTAGCCAAGACTTTATCGGTTATAAGTTGTAACCATCACTTTCTAGACGCACCTATAAATAAAGGAACCCCTAAATAATCAAAAGGGAAATTTCCTTTACACATACCATTCTCGAAGGAAATTAGTCCTGAGAAAAGAGGTATGCCTGCCAAAAATTATATTCAACTTGCCATAATTGATATATTTCCTTGAAAATTTTCCAAAAATTGTCAATACTTGCTTTAAATGATCAAGATTCCTCTTAATAGCTGTACAAAAAACTAAAATGTCATCAAGAAACAAAAAGTGTGTAGGAAAAGCTACTGAATCGATTCCTATTGTAGAAAGAGCTCTTAACTCAACCACCTAAGAAATACCTCGACTAAGAAAGTCTTCTACGAGAGAAAATAATAGGTGTGGGAGGGGGTCCCCTTGACGAACCCCTCTCGAGCAAGAGAGATACCCCCTTGGCGCACCATTGATAACAATAGAAAGCTTTGTTGTATGTGAAATAGATGAAATCCAGCTGTGAAACTTCGAAGTAAATTCGAAGGCATCCAACACATAAATTCTAAAATCCCAATCAAGAGTGTCAAAAGCTTTAGATTTTAGATAGGTCAATTTCAGTGCCATAGTGCCCCTATAATTTTTTTTGTGAAGCAGATTAACTCCCTTCAAAGAAGCCATAATACATTTTGAAATATAATGATTCTTCAAGAACCCGAATTGATTTGGCGAAATGATTCAGGTCGCAATTCTAGCTAAGTGATCATCCAGTATTTTTGTAATCAATTTATAAGCAAAATTACTCAAAATGATTGGCCTATATTCTGCAATAACATTTGCTTCTGGATGTTTAGGAATAAGGGTCATGTTCCTTAAATTAAACCCATCAGAGATCTTACCCGAAATAAATAAAAATTGCACCGCTAGGCAAACCTCATTATATCCCAGTATTCTTTAAAGAACAAACTCGTGAAACCATCAAACCCTGAGAGCTATTTGCATCCATACTAAAGACTGTGCTCTTAATCGACTCTGCCAAAGGGATTTAAATAAGACAATCATTCTCCTCTTGTCTTACCATAGCTGGCACAACATTTTTTATGTAAGAAGTATATGTTGAAACATTATTATCCTTGGTAAAAAGAGTTGTATAATAATCCAAAATGTGGTTTTGAATTTCAGTATCATCCAAAGATAAGTTCCCATCAATATTCAGGCCATGGATAGAAGCCGTGGCCTTTCTTCTAGCATGAGTAGAATGAAAATTCTATATCATTGTTATATTATTTAGAAATAGTTTTATTGAATTTTATATGAAATTGAAACATGATAATGATGAATTTGGCACTTGAACTTGGCACAATTATTTAATTGAGTGTCTAAGTTTTTAAAAGGTCCAATTGAGTGCCTAAAATTTGTAAAACGATCCATTTTAGTGCATCTGCAGGTTAATAATAGGTAAAAAATTTTAAATAATCTTATTAGTTGTTAAAATAATAATTTACAATTAAAAATAATAATAAAATTAATAATTATAATAATGATGTTAAAAATATATATAAAATTAAAATAATAATAAAATTAATAATAATTCCATTTTTGTTTCTTGGGTCATCGGAGCTGCCAAACGCGCCATCGCTAGCCGTTGCCACTAGTGAGCTTCAGGTGTCCTAAATGGTATCAAATGCACTAAAATGGATTATTTTATCAGTTTTAGGCATTCAATTGAATAATCATTTCAAACTCACCGCCAAATTTATCATCATCCCAAATTGAAACCCTAACTTGTCCACTTTCGATATTATTCTTTGTGAATCAATAAATTTGGATGCCTAAATCTCATGGATATTCTTAGACTAAACAGTGTTTTGGAGGATTGTTTCCTACAAATTCTTATACTAAATAGGATTCAATTACTACATTTTATTTTCTCATTTTACCCGATACATCAAAGATGTAAAAGAGTCAAGGAACATAAGAAGAAGGGGAATCTCTAGATCTGTTATTGAGAGAAATTGAGAAATACAAAATTACAAAGAAAAATCAAATCTACCTATCTATATTTACAAAATTGAATATAAAGAGGGAAAATTTTAAAAACTATATAATTGTCTCAATAACAAACTTCCCCACCTAACCAATTGTAAAAATTCTAACCTCAAATAGACATTGTTTCCTTAACATACTAGAACACACCGACTAACTTAAGTCATCTCCAGCTTCTATATCTTCAACATTTACTTCCAATTTGATCGATGATCCTTCATCACCATATTTCATTCACTATTCTGAGAATGATGGATCTATTATTAACGTTAGGAATAAATAGTGGATTCATTGATAGAATGATTACTAAGCTTGAGTCCATAAACAATCTTTATTTTCCTCGGACTAGATACAACAATTTGGTTGTCTTGGTTTTTTTTTTCTTCCATTGCTTCAGTTGACTTCTATATTGAAGAAGCTCGTATGATATAGAGATTTTTATAACTTGATTATTCAAAAATTTATCAATTGGAAAACTTGTTTTTTTCAACTACTCAAGGATCTAATCTATCCGTCATTACTTTATTAAATTGAATAAAATTTACAAGGAATTACATAACTACAAACCTCTTCCTTATTAACAATGTGGCAAGTGTAGAGATGCCTATTTTCAAACATATGTACAAGGATTTTTTGTTTAGGTTTTTGAATGAATTAAATGGCTCATATTAAGCTATCAGGTGAAAAATAATCAACAAATAGTTTTATTTGTTTCTAGAGAAACATGGTATAATAGACTTGGCCATGCTCATTTAAATAAATTTTCTAGTATTTTTCTAGATGTAATAAGTGATACTTCACAATCTCCTTTTGATGCTTGTTTTAGAGCAAAAATGAAAAGAATTGTCTTTCCTATTCATGTATCAATAGTGTAGCAACTTTTGATTTAATATACATTGTGATGTTTGTAAGGAAACCATTATTCCTTAACTCTGGTTTATGATTGTTTGGTTGTTTTTAAAGAAACACAAGTCTAAGCTTAGCTACTGCCTCAATTTTTTTCAAATATAAAGTCATTATAATATTAAGATTTCCATAATTTTCTTTTTCTACCTTTTATAAGTCTAATGGCATTATTCATCAAACTACCATTCCATTTACACCGTAACACAATGGTGTAACAGAAATAAAACATCAACGCATCTTAAACATAGCTAGATCTTTACTTTTTGTGCTTCCTTACCTATCAAATCCAGGGGTGATGTTGTTTTGACAGCAACATATCTTATTAGTAGAACACTCGCCATCATCCTTCATAATAAAACTTCTTTAAACTATTATTTTGGATGCTTTACTTATGCTGCTAATATCCAACCTCATAAATAGTAGAGCTCATAAATTCATCTTTTTAGGTTGCTCTTCTACTATTAAGGGTCACAAAATGTACATTTTGGATGATCATTCTATTTTCTTTTCAAGGGATGTCACATTTTATGAGAATATTTTCCTTTGCATTATCAAATTTAGTTCTTCCTATTTTTTTCCAAATTACTTCTTCTTTTCCTATCATTCCTCAACAAAGGTTGACATAATCATCATCATTGTCTCTAACTCGTGTGTTTCATTTACTTGTCCTATTTCTCCTTCATTGTCACAAATCATTTTCTCAATTAGATGCTTCAGTTTTTAATGATTCCCTTGTATATCTCATGCCCTAATTATTCTTTATTCCTATAATCTACATTTTTTTATTCCACATCACTTTCTGCTCTAATATTAACTTAGAATGAGTCAAAGACTAAAGAAATTACCTATATATATTGAGGATTATCATGTTCATCTAAAGTGAACTAGTTCCACTCTATCCAACACCTCAAATGTGTCTTTTATCATGGCTCATCCTATTAATCAACACCTTTCATATCATAGACTTTCTCCTTCCTTTCAAAAATTTTCTTTATCTATTTCTACTCAAATTGAGTCTAGCTTTTACGAACAAGCTGTGTAGTTTGAACATTGGAGAGATGTCATGAACTATAAGCTTGATGTCTTAAAATCAAATAAGACATGGTCAATGGTCTAGCTACCTCCAAGACATAAAGTAGTAGGCTATAAAGGGATCTTTAAAATCAAAGACAATTATAAAGCCAAGCTGGTGGCTAAAGGTTACTTATAAAAGGAGAGTTTTGATTTTTAGGAGACATTTTACCTAGCGATGAAACACACTATAGTTAGAATGTCCTTATCTATTCTTGCTACTAAGATATGGTATTTGGAATAATTAAATATTAATAATGCTTTTCTAAATGGTGATTTAGAAGAAGTAATTTACATAGAATTGGCTAAAGGCTACCATCTTTAGGGGATAATATTAGTGAATATGGTACCATCAGCTACGTTTCATTAAGAAAGATGGTTTGCAAGTTACGTCAGTCATTTTAAGGTTTGAAATAAGCATCCAAGCAGTGGAATGCTAAGCTTACTAAGGCATTGCTACAACTTGGATTCAATCAATCAAAATCAGACTATTCATCATTTACTAAGTATGGATGTTTAAATTTCATTGCTTTGCTTGTTTATGTAGATGATATAGTAATAACAAGTAATGATTGTGGATAATATATTATCTAAAGAAAATCTTAATGCACAGTTCAAACTCATGAACTTAGGCATATTAATATATTTCTTAGGCCTTAGAATAGAAAGGTCTCATAAAGTATTTTTGTTTATCAAAGCAAGTATGCTTTAGAATCGCTATAAGATTACAATATTCTATGAGCCAAATGTTCTAACACTCCTATAAAAGTTAATCACAAGCTTACTCATACTAATAAAGGGTTATTGCCAAATGCTACTAAATATAGGAAACTATTGGGGAAGTTATTATATTTAACATTAATTATTCCATATATGTGATATGCAATGTATTGGATCATTACATGGTAAAACCAATTGTAATTCATTGGCAAACAACTATAAAGATTTTAAGGTATAACAAAAAGGCTTATAAATAATGTATCTTTTTCTCTAGAACTTTTAATCTGCCTTTGATTGCTTATGTAGATAATGACTAGGATGATTACTTATAAACAACAAGGTCTATGATAGGGTTTGTTATTTTCTTAGGAATGTCCTTAATCAGTTAGAAGCAAAGAAAAACAAAATGTTATTTCTAGAAGCTCTGTAGAATTTAAGGAACCTAGTTTCCTTCCTGTCTATGTTTCTACCATCTTCTGCTGACCTTCTGGCCATAATAGGTGATCGACCCTTGGATAAACTTGCCTAGTATGTTGGAATCTCTAAACTCTTCTCCCAGGTGAAGAAACAACCTCCTATCCCTCTTTCATATGCTCAAGCTGTCAATGGTGCCTCTACTAAGATTGCTAATACGACTCATGTCCCTTTTTTGGATTCAACTTCTAGTAAGGTTATGGATATTGAGGGCTATGTATCTATCAAAATATCTCAACAAGCTTATGAGTGTCGTATTAGGCTATGTGAATCATCCCTTATATGACAATTGGTTTTGAACAAAGGTGACCAACCTTGGAAGATAACTTATTTAAAGGATTCCCTGAAAAAAATTGGAGACTTCATGAGAATTGGGAATTGATTTCCTTAGGGAAAGGTTACTTTCATATGCTACTACCTTCTTAGAAAGTAAAACTGGCCATTTGGAGTCATGGTATGGTTGCCCTTAAGCCGGGATTATTTCGCTTGCAACCTTAGGTATCAGACTTTGATGCCAATGCTAAAAAATCCACTTCAGCTCAATTGTGGACTTGATTTTACTCCCTTCCATGGGAGTATTGGGATGAATAAATATTAACAGATATGTCAAAGGGTATTAGGGTGTTGATGTGCATGGATCAAGCGACCACTGATGGTGATTTCGGGCACTATGCTCGGTTGTTGATAGACGTTGATCTTACGAAGAAATCTCCAGAGACTATTCACATTGAAAGGGAAGGGAAACAATTATGGGTAGATATTGTTTACGAGAACATGCCTAAGTTTTGCAAGGTTTGTTCCTCCATTGGTCATTTTTTATATAACTACAAAAAGAACTAAAAACCACAACAAGAATATCTTGATAAAGCTCTCAGTCGGCATAAATCTACCTCTCATAATAGGCAGCATAGAGTCTCTCGTGGTCGTTTGAGGCAAAGAAAGGTATGGCAGTCTGTTTCACAGGATATAACTTTTTTTCTATTCATCAGGTTATGAATAGGTTATCAAGGGACTTATAGCTGAGAAATCATGTTATAGCTGAGAAATCATGCCTCTCCTAGTCCTACAATTTCTAATGGTGCTGCTACTATTGATGCTGCTCAGATTATAGATGGCACTACAACTAAATATTGTGTTGAAGCGGCTCCTCCTATAGTTGAATGCCACAGTTTTTTTGCCATTGCAAATGTGGAGAGTGCCCAAAAAGTTCACTCTGTAACTGTGGTGAATGTGGACAATGATCAACAATAGAATAACCCCTCATTATCAAAGCCTTCATGGGTCCATTAAGTTGATAATGCTGGTAAGTGGACTACGATTACCCAAAAAAAATCAAACTCTCCAAGGTAACATTCTTCGAAATACAAAGTCACTCTTACTAAAAGAGCGTCCAAACCACCTACAAGATTGAATTTATGAAGGTTTTCTTTTAGAACTATGTCTAGGTAATGATGAGACTAAACGTGTTTTTTATAATTACATGCTTACTTAGTCTCCTGAGTTTGTGGGTATTACAGTATGAATGGTTAACTTCTCCTCTATTGTAGCTAGCTATTAGGAGGCTCTTAACCTTGTGCTTGTGTCTTCCAATAATAAACTAATGCCCTCTTTTTGGGTTTTCCATAGGAAAAATAATTCTTCTTTAAGTAATATGATGATTGATGATAAGTTTATCTCTTTTGATATTTCAGTGAATGGCTCTTCCCTCAAATTGAGCTTTGTATATGCTAGTGTGTGTTCTCAAGCTAGAAACTTATTGTTGCATCATTTCATTGATAACTTCCACAATACTCCTGCACATTGGGTGTTGATTGGCTATTTTAATTCGGTGCTAGGGGCGCATAAGAAATCAGGTCAGTTTCCTCCTAGTAGGTTGTGTGCTGAGTTTTGTAGCTTTTTAGAGGCTTGTGATCTTAATGACATTACTACGTGTGGAGCTAAATATACCTGGTGTCAGGGTTGGTTTTGTCCTGATCATGTTCAAATCCGGCTAAATAGAGCATTTGTAACCTCTAGTTTTTTTATCTCTTTGGGAGAACATTTCTTGCTCAGTTCTAGCAAGACATTGCTCGGACTATTCTTCGCTTCTTATTTCTTGTGAAACTATGGGTTATAGCCCTCGCTCTAGTATTAAATTCAGTCTATATGGGTGTTACATGATGGTTTGCGTAGTTTTATTCATGATAATTGGCGTATTGCTCTAGATACTAGTAATCTGATGCAATCTCTATATAGGAAACTCTGTTTTTTGAAAGTTGTTCTTAAGGTTTGGAATCACTGCATTTTCGGGAATTTAGATCAAAATATATGGGCTATTGAAGCCAATCTACAATGGATTCAGCAGGCTTTAGAGAGTTTGGGGTTTTTTAATGGCCTGCTTCAAGAGGAACTTGATGCTCATGATAAATTAGAATTGTTTCTCAAGAAAAATGATCTATTTTTGAAGGACAATAGTCATAATAAATGGCTAGTGGCAGGGGATAGGAATATAACTTTTTTTTTCATGGGTCTGTGGTTAGAAGAAACTCCAATCATGAAATTCATGTCCTGCTGATTGAGGGGGAGATTGTTTACAACCAGGAGGTTGTCAAAGATCATGTGCTTACCTACTTTCTAAATCTTTTCTCTACTCTTAGAGGTGTGACTTTAAATTTTGCTGAAATTCAGTCTATTATTCCTTCTTTAGTTTCCTCAGAGGAGAATGATAACTTGACTAAATGTCTATCTCTTGATGAAATAAAAGCAACGGTCTTCGATATGGACTCTAATGTGCCCCTAGACCGGACAACTTTACATGACACTTCTTTAAATCTTTTTGGGATATCATTTTAGTTGATCATTGCAAGGCAGTGCAATACTTCTTCATTACTTATTCCATTTTTTGTGGGCTTAATTCCAGTAATGTAGTTCTTATTCCTAAGAGTTTTGATGCCATTCAGGTAACGAACTTTTGACCTATTGTTTTGAGTAATTTTGTCTTCAAAATTATTACTCAAATTCTTACAGATAGACTAGTTTCTATTGCCTCTTTCTTTGTTTATAAGTGGATATCTTCTCTTCTTTGTTACATGGAAAAGCACATTAAGATTTTTTTATGGACGAGTTCTATCAATTCCAAGAAGACTGTCACTGTCCCTTAGAAAGATTATTGCAAGCCTTTGGCAAAAGGAGGCTTGGGTTTGAAAAATCTAAAAATATTAAAGGATGTAATAATTAGTAAATTATCCTAGAAAGCTATTGAGGGTAATTCGCTTATTGGTTCCTTTTTGCAGCAGCATTTCCTGAAAGGTAATGGGCAACCAAGAAGCACCTATATGCCATCTTTTATTTGGCCTTCTATTAAGCATTGGTATGTCGATCTCTTTAATGATTCTATTTGACTTATTAGAGAGAATAGCAAGTTAAGCTTTTGGGATGGTAGGTTGGTTGTCCCTACAATTTTTGATCGACTTCTTGGTAGAGGTAATAACTTTGATACAATTTCAGACTTTCAAAAAAATGGTGATTGGCATATAGCTTAGCAATTTGTCATTGTTTTTCCAGATTTAGCAGCTTGCATATCTCGTGTTAAAGTGTTGTTAAGTGGTGAAGATTGGTGTATATAGGTTCCATTGATGACTCTCTATCTACTAAAAAAGTGTATAATCACTTGCATAATAAGGGTGCTGATACCAAGCTTTATAGGTTTATTTGGACATAATACATCCCTTTAATACGCTCTTTTTCTTACTGGAAAGCTCTCCATGGAAAATTGGCAATGGTATTAGAGCTTTAAAGGTGTGGTTTTCAACTTCCTTTTGTTTGTCATTTATGTTTTACTAATGTTGAGTCTATTAATCATCTGTTTTGCATGTGTAAATTTGCTATTGCTTTTGGTGTGGTATTTGATCTCTATTTGGGAAAATTTTTCTAAATTTTTACTCTTTAACTCAGCTTTTGTGGGGGGCTTTTGTTATCGGTTTCAGTTCGCAGCTGGCAGCAATTTGGCCCATAGCAATCTTCACTTTCTTGTGGTTAATTTGGAACACTAGAAATGCTACTATTTTGTGAGAATTTCATGCCAAATATTCATGCTTTTTCTTTAAAAGACTTGGCTATTTATTAAGGAATGTGATTTTTTTTTTCAATCAAGCACTATGTTTAATAATGTCTTGGAGCTTCATATTTTGAACCAATTTCAAATTAGAGGTAGATTAGGGAATGCTTCAGTTGTGGTCTCTATTAGATGGCAGCCTTCTCCTTCCAATTTGAAAAAATGTAATACTGATGGATCTTTTTTGGTTAATAGACCAGGGGAAGGTGGCATTTTTTGCAACAAGAGGGGTTTTGTGATAGGCTGCTTTGCTTTTCCTACAGGTACTTCTCTTCCATATGTAGCAGAACTCCAGACTGTAATTTTTGCAGTAAAGAAGGTATGGAGTTTTGGTTAGCTATACCTTTGGTTTGAAACAAACTCCTCCTATGTTGTTCATGTGTTTAAAAATAGAGACTTAGTTAAGCCTTAGGAGGTTCAGGTGTTATGGTCAGAATACAAGCATTTATTATCTAACATACAAGTCATGGTGTCTCACATCTATAGAGAATGCAATCGTATTGCTGGTTCTCTTGCCAATCATGGTCGAAGGAGCTCAAAAGATTAGTGGTGGTGTAGTTGTCCCCTGTTTTGTGCGGCTCTTCTTTATGATGAGCTAAATTTGTTGAACATTTTCGCTTTGTTTAGGCTTGTGTAATTTTTTCTTAGCTTTTGGCTTGTCATTTTTTGTTGGTCTTTGGCCTTATGTTCTTGTTTGTATGAACAAATTTTCTTTTTTCTTCTAATAATATTTAAGCATCATGAACATGAAGAGGTCATTAAGGAGGTGTCAACCTAGTTGGAATGTCCTGGTGCGATCACTAATTCTTGAGTGTTCCATTTTTTATATATATATATATATATATATAAAGCTCTATAGAGTTAGAGTATAGATTTATGGCAACAATAATATGTGAAGTGATCTAACTTGTTTATTTGCTAAAAGATTTCAATATAGATTACATAGAGGTAGTACAACTAGCAATAAATATTACTAAAAACCTTATAGTACATTAGAGGACTAAAAATATTGAATTAGACTACCATTTCATTAATGAAAAGTAGTACATGGGACTGTGAAGCTTGATTATTTCAAATTTAACGATCAAATAGTAGACCTATTTACTAAGGTACTTCATCCTTTTTAATAGCACTTAATTAGAAATAGACACATACATGATATGTATACACACCTTGGGAGAGTGTCAAAGAGTGTAAATGTAGTGTTATTTATTTAGTTAGTTAGGTTGAGGGTAGATTTCTCTTTTCACATGATTCAAGTTGTTAGTTTGTTTGAGTTTGGTTTTTCCTACCTTGTGTATATTCATCTCTATACATTCTTCTTAAGTAAGGAGAGAGAATTCTTCTATTTTGTTCTCTCAAACCAACACTCCTCAAGTTGGACAGTGGTTAAAATCAACCAGAGACTAAGAAACGTAGTAATTGGAATGGCTTTGATAACATGTCATCTAATTGTTGTTTCAAAGATACATGGAAAGTTTGAACAAACTCTTTTTAATGCTAATTTCTCATGATATGACAATTAAAATGTTTGGTCCTCTCAAGATCAGAGTCGTTGCAATATGAAAAGCAGATTAGTTGTCATAATATAGAGAAATAGGAAGTTTCAAAAAGGATTTGAAAATCTTGAAGGAAATAATATTTCTATTGCAACTCAAATATAGTCATTTCCATGTTGAGATACTTTGCTTCTACTATGGATTTAGAGACAACAATTTATTTCTTTGATTTTTAAGAAAAAAGAATAGCTCTAAGGAAATATAGAAACCTCGTGTCTCAAGGTAGGAAGCCCAATCAACATCATAATAAGCTTCTGAAAATAAAAGAGTTGACTAAGAAATAAAATACCTCTAGCAAGATTTCCTTTTAAATATCTTAAGTTAGCCATTTTCTTTGCTACCTTAAGTACACAGATCAATGTAGTATAAGTTTTAAAAGTAAGAGTTATCAGGCCATAATGAGGCAAATTCGATTACCAAATTACTATGAAATTTCTAATATATAATCTAATTAAATACTCAATAAAAATTGATTTAAAGACTAAAACTAATTAAAAGAGCTAAATTGGAAATTATAGTTAAAAATCAATATTAAGGCAACCTAGGGTTTAGACTTCAATTGGTTACTAAATTAATGAAATAACATATGTCAATTTAATCCAACTATTTAATTAGATAATTTTGGGTTAATCTCACAATTTCAGTCAATTTACTTTTTCAAGTCAAATTGATAATACACATATTAATTACATATCTATTTTAATAATTGCATAAATTAGTATAGGTTCATTAAGCATTAAAGAAATAATTAACTACAACCATCTATGATTATCCATATTTCTTTGCAATAAACCCTAGATTTTTTTCTTCCATGAACTAACACTACAATTCCACTTTCGCTACATCTTGTAATGCCATAATTAATTGCAAATGATGGGTAATCACTCACAATCACATTAATTTCAAAAGAAATAATAAACAATCAATTAAACAATTGAAGAAAATGACATATTTATTTCAATAACTATTAATCAAAATCCATCTAAATCCTAGATTTAAAAATCTAGTTACTCATACTAATAGAAATAAAATCCATATAAAATTCTAAATAAACCCAAATGTAAAAAATAATTAAAATTATGAAAAGAAAACTAGGAAGATAATATAAGAACTCCTATGAGCTTCAAAAAGTACTAGATATGTTGAAGAAGATGATCCTTGCTTCTTCATTTTCAATTCTTCAAGATTCTTCCTTCAAGCTTCAAAAACCCCAATTCCTTCCTCTTTCTCTCTTTTTTGGTGGCTTGGTGATAAAAGATGAAGATAAAATGTATAAAATTGTCTCTTTTAGGTTTTCTAAAGGTACAAGGTCTTATGTTAATCCCTCAAAATTCCCCTTCAATAAAAAGTCTTCAAATTGATGAGATTGGACCCCAATTTTTTTTAACAACTCATGCTCCTTTTTGTGCAGACTATAACACACAGCCCCTGTGTGATTTTTCTGGGTTTGACTGTTTGACTTTTTGTTAACTTTGCACCTTATGAATCATGTTTAGTTCTTCCCTTTGTCATACTTTTCCACCTAAATACATGGACTAAACAGACACATCAATTTAATTATAAAGAAATGACTATTGCATAATTTTTTAGAGAATATTTTCCAAAATAAGGCAAAAATCATCTTAAGTTTAGAGGATATTTTGATGAAAATATAGCTAAAATTCTAACTTACAGCTAAAATTCTAACTTACCATCTTAATAGATAAATTAGTGATTGCCAATGAATCATCCTTGGATTATGAACATACTAACTTAATTGTTGGACTGCAAAGGTTATCTGCCCTTATAAGGTTCAAATATAGTAACCTCCAATGATTCTTCTATATTGTTTCGCATCTGTATAAGAATCTTTT
>CAOJBK012711506.1:0-17960 GCA_948294925.1 Codiaeum variegatum | reverse complement strand
TTTTGTGAAATTAGATTAGTTTTGACTAATTTTATGGATTTAATAAATTAGGATTTCAAATGAATTTTTATTTATACCAAAAAATTTTAGTATTTGTGACGTAATTAGTGACGCATTTTATTTGGTCAGTAAATTAGTGACACAATATTTTGGTTAGTAATGTAATTAATGAAAAATATTATTGACCCAATATTTCATTTTACTGACAAAAAAAATTGGGTCAGTAATTACTGACGCATTTTTTTGGTCAGTAACAGGTCGGTAATTAATTAAAAATATTACTGACCAAATTTTTTATTTTACCGACTAAAAAAATGCGTCAGTAATTACTGACCCAATTTTTTTAGTCAGTAATTTTTTTTTACTGACTGAAGTTTTACTGACCCAATTTTTGGGTCAGTAACTTAATTTTTGGGGTCAATAACTTCTATTACTGACTCCAAAAAAAAATTTACTGACCCAAAAATTGGGTCAGTAAATTTTTTTTGTAGTGTATGCTTAACTAATAGTCAAGTACGATGAGGCGCAAGTTGACTATGATTAGGTTAAAGCTGATTTCAATTAGCTGAAAGTTACTTTCGATGAGGTGACAACTGGCTTTGTTAGTATCAAAGTTGAATATAATGAATTGAAAAAGCAGCATGACCAACTAAATATTGTGGACAACAATCTCTAAGCTGAATATAAATACTTGAAAGCTGATTATAAGAATTTACACTGCTCTTATAAGAGGCTTCAGTCTTCATACAATTCAATTGAAAGGTAGCATGAGAGAGCAACTAAAATCCTTAAAGAAATAATGAAACTTATATGGGGTTTTGCTGTACTGATTTGAATCGTAGTTCACCATTTGTTTTTCATTTTTGGGTTGTTAAGCATGATAGTTTATAAATAAGAGCTGTAAATAATGAATGTGCATAGTTTATACCATGTAATTTTTTGGTGTAGATATCAATGGAAATAATGACCTTATGTTTTTATTTGACAAAAATGGGCTGGATGAATTCAAACATTTAATATAATGCATATTTTACAAATATTTTCTTAATTAATTTACATCATATTATACTTGAAATATGAATAAATGAGAGTGTTTAGTGATCAATGATGAAGGGAAGGGGAGTATTTGGTTTGATTTTTGCTTGATTGCGTCACATCTTGGCATTACACAAATGTCGATCAATAATATACTAAATTTTATCTATAATTTGTGATTTTTTTAGTGGAGACTAATATTAATGTGATTGTTTTAGTGGAGACTAATATTAAAGATGTGTAAGTAATTAATTAATTTTATAGTAAATTATGATTTTTTGTACATATTGTAAACATTTTTTTTCAGAAAAAATTTTCTATAATAGTATATTCTGATGGAGATTTAAAAGATTTTATGATTATAAGTAGAATGCCTTTTTTATTTACAATATTCTTGCTATATTCATCCCACAAAATTTTCATGATTAAGTTAGTTAAGAATTTTCGTCTTAAAAATCCCAGAGGGAGAGGGTGATTGGTCTATGATAGATATAATTAATCATATATAACATATTTCAGAAAAAAAAGATGTATAGCATTTTATTATACAAATCATTATGACACTGTAGGCACCATGAAAAAATGTGAAATTTTTATATAAATTTCTAATGCTTTCATAATGGTTGATCCTCAAAGTTTAGGAATAGTGATCATATTTGCTAAATATACATCTCAATTTCTAAGTATACACCTTTTGCCATTTTTTTCCAAATCATACACTTTATAGACCCATACCTTTCTCTCTTCGTCCTCTTTAATTCTAAACCATAAATCATCTATATGACCTATAATGATCTACACTTTTAAAATTTTAATTAATCATAAATCTAAACAATTGAAATCAATCATATAATTTCTAAAAAATGACTAAGAAAGCATAAATTATCCTAATAATTAAAATTGACCCAATGAACACATCAGATCTACAACCATAAGGCACTGCACATGATTAGCAATGGTGAGTCGTCGTTTAATGATTATCTAAAGTTTGATCAAATGCAACAATTTTTATTCACTAAAGAAAATTTCTTGAACTTGCTTGTGAACAATTACCTCAATTGCCAGATACTTATTCAGAGAAAATTTATGTGGTGCATTTTTTGCCTTTATCTATTATGTTAAATGGCTTTTTATCAAGGCATCCTATTATGGTTTCATGGCACTTATAATTTAAGTGGTAATAATGAAGATTGTATCATTGCACTTAAATAATTATTACAGACTCTGTTTACCATTAAGAATTTGGATCCTATCAGTCACGAATTTGGCACTACTAATTGTGTCAATGTCATTATTTTTAATTATTGGCTCAATCTATACTTTTTAATTATTGTTTAAAAATTTTATTATTGATTTTCAATTAGTTAAATTTATTGTTAATTAAAATGTTAGATGATTCAGGGTTTGAAATTAGGGAGGAAGAAGAGAGGAGTGTGTAGGTGTATAAAGGGTATGTTTGGAAGAAAAATAATAAAAGAGTGTATACTTAAAAAATTAAGGTTTGTATTTAGTAGCTCCATGATGATTTGTAGAAGTCCATCTCTATAACATTAAAACATATTCAATAACACATAATCAATATAAATTTCTAATTCACATTAACTAATATGACAAATTGAAATATTTTTACCAGTTAGTTAGAGAATTATTTGCATTACTTAATAATATAAAATAATAAAATTATATAGACTAATAATTAGTATCCAAAAATTAAAACTTAAAATAAATAAAAGCTAATGAATTGAAATTGTAACTACCTATTTCTATGAAATATAATTGAACTAAAATATGAAAAAAAAATGCAAATTAGACAACACTGAAAATTTAATTAAAATAATATTTTCATAAAAGGCAAAAGGTATAATTTCCCCCCTTATTTTACTTTCTAACCTTTTCGAGTGTTTATTTTACCCCATAATTAATTACCCTCTCACTGTACAACTCTTTAGAGATTGAGTTTCATGTGCAACACATAGATTAAAACCTGACATGTGTCATTATAAGATTGGTCATAATATTATAACACTTAAAATTATAATTTTAATAAAATAAAAAATGATTTTCTTCATATTAATAATTTTTAGTTTTATTTTTATGGTATTTTATTTTTATTTTTATATTATTATAAAAAAATAAACTCCATTTCTCATTTCAATTTTCAAAACATCATCATCCTCATTTCTTAGGCCATGTTCTTTTCAACTTAAAAAAAAAGTAATAAGTAAAAATCAATTTTAATCAGTAAAAATAAGTTCAGCAAAAACACGTTCAGTAAAAATCAGTTTTAATCAATAAAAATAAGTCTAAAAAAAGCTTAAAATCAGTTATAATCAATAAAAATAAGTTAAGTAAGAATCAGTTCTAATCAATAAAAATTATTTTTAATTAGTAAAAATAATTTTAATTCAACAAAAATCAGTTGAAGAGAATATGGCCTTAGTTCATGTTATTTCGTGTTAAAAAAAAATCAATCATCATTGTTAGCCATTGTTATGACGAGCTCCACTTTATTAAACCTTCACAAATCTTCACAGCACCAACTCCTCTCCTAAAAAAGAAAAAAAATTATTTTCTTCTTCATTAGAACTCACACGACCACCCTTCAAGATCAAGACTACAACACCTTCTTCAACCTTCACTTCACGCCCAACCTTTATCAAACTAAACAAACCCATCATCCCTCAAAACCTCTTCCTGTCCCGACCTCAGCTTCCGCCATTCTTTCTAGTGAAACTAGACTCTATGGATGTCAATAAGACTTGAAAACTCAACTCACCCATCTTCTTCTGCGAATCTAAGCTCCACCCTCGCCAAAACCTCCAACAGACACTAACAATCGCTATTCTCCTGAACCCTCGGCAAACCCCGTCCCTGTCCTTGTCTCTTCTGTTCAACCTACTAACGTCCATTTTAGAATTTTTAATTTGAAATGTGGGAATTAAGAGAGGAAGAGAGGAAATAAAAAAATAAAAATAAAAATAAAAATAAAAATTTATAATTTAATTATAAAAAATATATTAAAAATTGGTTCACACCCTTTTTTCAACGTATGGAAACAAGTGCGTTGCTGACTTTATAGTGAGGGGGTAATTTATTATAAGAGTGCCAAGTGTAGGGGGTAAAATAAACACTCGAAAAAGTTAGGGGCAAAATAAGTTTCGGTGCCAAGTTTGTTAATGCAGATTTAATATCTAAGAGAGAGGGGGGTCAATTGTACTCTTTTGCATATGATTCAACTAATAGCACATATTAGACCCTAAAGGTACTAATATATTAAAAATATGATGCAATGTAGTGAAAGCACAAATATGATCTGACAGAACTATCTATCTTTTCCCTGAAACTGACTGTTCAAATATCACAAAGAATTCAGTTAAGATTTCTTCTAATAGCTATTAAATTAGATGTTTATAGTTCAAATCAAGATCAGTAAGATCAATTTTAGTGCAAAGTCTATTTAATATAAGTGAATAGAAGTGTCAGATGCAGAATCAGCTAATGAAACAACTGAGATGATGTATACAACAACAAATAGATAGAGCTGACATAAAAATTTATATTGGTTTGGTACTAATGGCTACATTCAGTCCCCAAGGATATCACCTTGAGCATTTCACTATCAACTCTATTTTGATCTAGCTAGAGCAACCCTCAAACAGGTTATCCTTATACAAGCTAACTCCAGTAGAGTCCTTCATCGATTCAATTGATCCCCTTAGAATTTCACTTAGGCTTTTGAAGACCTATTCACTGCTATTAGGAGCAAGTGAATCTCACAGACTTTGGGACGAGCGACTGTGACACCCCAAACTCAACCACAAGCTTACATAGGTGCTTTAAGCCTTTAAAATAATTGAAATACAAGATACAAAGAAAATAAAAATAGTTTATTACAAAATTCCTATGTGGATCAAGATCTTTTAATGTACTAGAAAGGAATTTTGAATAAAGAAAAGACTTTTAATGTAACTCAAGCTTCATAAATATGGAAATGAATGAACAAACTTGAGAGCATGATCTTAAATGCACAAATCTTTTATTTTTAATGAAGAGAAAATCGTGTTTTCAAGACTAATGATTGAAAAATGTTTTGTAAGCTCAACTTGAAAACATTTAAGATATTAGATGTAAAACATTTCTCTTCATCAATCCATTTCTGGATTGAACAAGGGATATTTATAGATTTTGAAAATTATAGCTATTAAGAAATAGAATTTTGAAAATCAAGATAAGAACAATTTAAACAGCTGGAATAGTTGACTTTTGGCTTTAACAGACAAACTGTCAGATTTCTGAACTCTATTTCTGACAGACTGACACATTGATGTCAGTAATTTTAGAATATTTTTATTAAGGGAAAATATTTTATAACCACATCAGAAGATAGTTGTTAGGATTAATGAAAAAATAATATGATAAAGTAAAACCTAAAAGAATATTCCTTGGCAAAAAGAATATCCCTTAAAAAGCCTTAAAAATAAAAATTTTCAAAGACAATACTAAGGTTAGTTTTTCAATATAGATTATACTAGGTAAGGACAAAGAGACAAGATGCGAGACTGACTGAAAATACTAGTCCACTTAACATAAACTACAACTATGAAAAGCCAAGTTAAGTCTCTCTAGTTGTCTTCTCATCTGGTAAGTTTACTGGATCAATTATTCGTCCGAACATTTCACTAGTCATCTGATACTGAGTATGTCTCAATAGTAATATCAATCGTACACCAGCTGACAATGAGTCTAATGTCCATCTGCACACTTAGAAGCATAGTTAGCTAATCTCATCATATTAGTTTTTTGGTCATCAAAAATACGTTACTAACCCATGAGGCTAACAATGCCCCCCTTTTTTATGATTCTAAAACTAACCCCATAAGGCAACACTTCTGAATGAAATATGTGATAGATATTCTTAGATGAGATAAAATATATCAGATCATGCCCCCTCTGAATCTAATCAGATCATGAAATAACATCTAAGAAAAATAGAGAAGGCAATATACACTAGACACATATTTCATATTACTGGAGTCAACATTCATATCGTTAATGTAAAAACATAAAACATTAAAAATTGCTCCTCCTGAGTAATTGTTATCATCTTGTTTCCATCAGATTACAAACAATCAATTTCAGTTCTCTCTCACCTCTCCCTCCCTCCCTTTGTGATCATTCAAAAAGAGAGGGATTTAGGCAACACATAAAAAAAACATTTAGTTCAAATAAGAAACAACAAACATAAAAATTAAAACATTAAATCTGGAATGATAACTACTGGCTTGGTGGTTAAATTGTCTAGGTTAAGCAGTGAACTGGCATCAATCCTCCCCTTCTGACAAAACTTCCTTCATGACAGGCTTCTTTCATTCTGGCTTCCTTCTAGCTTTCTTTTCCTATATGACCTCCTTCTTTATGGTCATGATATCCATCAAACTGGTGCCTATAGAGCCCCTTTTCCTTGCCACTGCTTGAGCAAGCTTTCCCATCTCTTCTTAAATACTTGTCAGATTTTTCAGATTGGCATCCATTACCCTCTCTAGATTCTCTTCAATCTTAGCAATACCATCCTTCACATTTGACTAAAATTGCACAACATTTTTGGTACACACTCGAACACACTCTAGAATTTGTTCATTAAAATAGCTCTTGAGGCTTTCCATATCATCAATATGCTACTTTTTTAGGAGCTTCAATTCATCCACGATGGCTAAATGAGGCTTTAGCTTAGGACTAGTAGGCTTTACTTTTATTGTTGGTTTAGTAGCACCCTTGTCTTCCATATCTTGAACTTCCATCTCATATTCTTTCTCAAGGCTTAACTCATCTAGATACTCTTCTACTTCTTTTGACTCACCTTCAGAAGAGATAAAGTCTATTCTAAGTTCATCCACAGTGACTAAACCAATAATATTAATTTTTTTCATATGCTCAACCACTTCATTCAAGTCTATTTTCTTCTTAACTTGAGGCTCCTAAGTCTTTTGAGTTTCCTGAGTAGATTTCTCTGCTTCTATTTGCTCTATTTCAATTTCCTTATTACTTTCAGATTTATCTTCTTTTGATTTTGCAACAATTTTCTTCTTCAATTTTAGACCAGTTCTTTTCTCAGCCTTCTTTATCTCAAACTTTCCTTCTTTTATCTTAATTCCACCATGCTTTCAGGCCGACTTCTTTGTTAACTTCTTTTTCTTTTTAGATTTCTCCTCTTTATTTTATTCCTTATTCTCTTCTTCTGGCTTCTCCCACTTATGTTCCATCTTTTCCATATTCTCATATAGATTGTAAGAGATAGCTTTAAAGGTAGCTTCTCCCAAAATATCACTATTCTTCAAAAAAATCCCATTACCAATAGGAACATTCAGATGTCTCAAAACCTTTGTTAACTGGACCAAATAAGGTATTCCAACAGGACTTTTCACATTACACATGGTGTGAAAGATGAACACGGGCAGATTAAACTTTACCTTCTTAGTTATATGCCATATGATAAGAGCATCCATTTTAGAGACATAGTCTAGGCTTCATTTCCTTGGACTAATGATGTGACATAGAAAATTATTTAGCACCTTTCCATAGAGTCCATACTTTATTAAACTTCTCACACTTCTAGAACTCTCATTATGCATCACCGCCTCCTTCAGATACTTATCCACATCAAACTCTGGAACCTTCTCCAGAATTTGCTTTTCATTCCAGACTTTAATTCCCTCATTAAGGATTCCCAACATAGTGCTCAGTAGATCAACAAAGATAATATACTTATTACCTTTCATTGTTACTTCCATCTCTATTCCTAAAAGCTTCTTTAGCAACATGTGGAACTTTTCCACTTCAGATTCAAAAATCATTTCATAGTCAACCAAGAATTGATATTTGGCAAATTATACCTTATTTCCCCACACATTCTTGGTGATTTTTATGCATTAAATTGAATTTGATTTGTTTGTTCCAGTGTTTTCAATCGTTTTTTGAAATTTATATGGATTCTGGATCTATATAGAAGTATTTCAAAGTTCAGGCTCAAAAACTGAAGAAAAAAATGCAAAAATGGAGCTAGAAAATGAGTCACTAGACTGGCTCATAGCTTGTGAGACAGCTCATGAAAACTGGAAAAGGCTTTAAGAAATATTGGCTTGTTACGACCATCATCACGGGCCATGACAGAGGCTCGTAGGAGAAGCTTCCCTTTTGTTATTACGAAATAATAGCTTTTCACGGTCACTGTCATAGGCCTTGACACTGTCTATGAGAGCTCACTATTTCTCAAGGATTTTAGCTCGAGTCTAGAAGCTTGTCATGGCTAACAGCACGGGCTGTGACACAGGCCATGACAAGTAGTCTGACTCACTATAAAAGCCATTTTTTTAGAAAAAAAAGTGGGACTTGGTAAAAAATTAGAACTTGAAATGTGTAAAGGGTTCTCAAATGCCCTAAAACATCCAAGAACAAAGAGAAAGAGGATCAAGAACAAGGATTACAAGGATTTTGTGGAAAATTTTTTAGGGTCTTTATGGGTTCTTACAATTTCTATAATTTCTTCTACTTTTCTTATTCTTTCCTTTTAATCGTGCACTAAATTTACTTGTCTACTTAGATTAGACAAGTTTTCTCATTTGTATGGATTAGTTAACTAGTTTATTCAATGAATATTGAGAGTTTTCTTCAAGTTAAGCTTTTGATTTGAATTTTTTGCATTTCATCCATAATAGCATACTTGTTGATGATGATTGTTATTCATACTTTACTAGAAATAAAAATTTTAATCTAAGAACATTTAAAAGCTTATGGTTTTATTGTGTTGCTAGAGATAGATGCTCACACACCTATGGTTTATGGTTTTCACTTAATCTTCATGCTTTTTCTAATTAAATAAGAGTGAGAAGAGATTCCTCCTCTATTACTTAGAAATTAGGGGTTTAATCTTTTGAAAAAGGGTTAAACCTAAGTTTTGTGAAAAACCACTTGATGATTGATTGAGACTTTCATTGGTTATTGAATCATTTAGCAAGTTGAGTTAATATGAGTCAAAATCTAGGTAGACGCTTTAATCCATCGTTAATTTCCCTATTTAACCTTTTGTTTCTTTGAAACTTTGTCAAGTTAAAGTTTATTTTAAAGTTAAGGTAGTTGAAATTAGTATCAAAACCCAAAACTAATTATGATCTAGACAATATAATAGGAGATTAAATTGGTGCTTGATCAAACAAATCAAATATATCCCTTGGGAGAATGATATCAGGACTCACCTAGTTTATACTACTTGGTATGACCCAGTGCACTTGCGGGTGTTGCGGTCGGAGCCTATTAAATTTTTTATGCCATTGTTGGGGATTATTTTTGTTTAATATGGTTAACATTAATAATAAATTCGAAGTTACTGATTTAGTCTTGTGTTTTCTTTGTATTTAATCTTATTTTCTCCTTATTTCTCTTTTCAGACACACTTGTATGACCAAAGCTAATTCCTCGGGTCTAGTTCCTTATGATCCCGAAATTTAACAGACCTTGAGAAGATAAAGACAATCTAAGGAGTTAGCTTGTCCCAAACCTGGAAGTCCAAGATAACGAATCAGTTCAAGGATTCAAGGAAAGGGAGGAAGTTGAAGTGCCCAAGGGAGAGATGGAGGGCAACGGGAATGGTAATGGTGACAGAGTTGAAGGTGTGAATAATAATGGTGGCAATGGTAATAGGAATGCCATCGGAGCTGACAACGACAATGACGATAGAAATGTGGGTGAAGTCGAAAATGGTGAATGAGTTCCCATCCGAAGGACTAGGCAAGAATTCGCTAGAGCGAATTTAAATGATGTTGGAGGTTCAGTATGAAGGCCTCTGGTGGATATGAACAACTTTGAGATTAATCCGATAATCATCTAAATGATTCAAAACTCATGCCCATATGGGGGATTGACCCATGAAAACCCTCACACCCATTTAGATGAGTTCTTGGAGATGTGTGATACTTTCAAAATGAATGGGGTGATAGAGAGTGCTATCAAGTTATAGTTGTTCCCTTTCTCACTTGGAGACAACCCAAAGTAATGGCTTAAATATGTTATACCAGGCCATTTTACTACATGGGACCAATTGGTAGAAGCTTTCTTAGAAAAATACTTCCCTTCCACCAAGACCGCCAAGTTGAGGCATGAGATCTACTCATTTATCAAACTGGAAGGGAAGTTATTATATGAGGGTTAGGAGAGATTCAAGTACTTACTTTTGAAGTGCCCCCATCATGGCTTCTTTTTATGGCAATAAGTAGAAACCTCCACCAATGGCATAACATACAATAGTAGGCAAAACTTGATTTCGGCCTGAGGTGAAACTTTAGGGGATAAGACTCAAGAGGAGATATGAGACCTAATTGAGCAAATGTCTTTATCTTACTACTAATGGCTACCCTCTTTAAGAGGGGTTCCAATATTGAGAGCACCATGTGCTCATACCATAGATACGGTGATTTCACTCTCGGCTCAAGTAGAGGCATTGAACAAGAAATTTGATGCATACACCTCAGACACTTCAAGATAATAAGCAATGTATTATGAGAGTTGTAGTGGTGACCACAACATCTATGAGAGCAACATGATGGGTTCAAGTGGCTCAAGTGGAAGCCAAGAGCAAGCTAACTTCATAGGTGGGATGCAAAGGGGAAGTAACAATCCATATTCAAACACTTATAATTCCCGGTGGAGAAATCACCCAAATTTTTCCTAGAGGGACAACAATGATCAAAGGGTTCCTCTACCAAAATTCCAACAAAGACCCCAACCCCCTATACAAGTTCAATCCCCTCCACCCAAAAAGACCAACCTTGAGGTGATGATGGAAAAATTTATACAACCAACAAATGTTAGATTCCAAGATCAAGAAGCCATCAATAGGAGTACACAAGACTCCTTACAAAATCTTGAAACTCAAGTGGGCCAAATTGTCAAGCTCTTGAGTGATAGACAACCGGGGTTCTTTGCCAAGCAACACTAAAGCTAATCCTATGGCAGAACTCAACGTAATTACTTTTAGGAGTGGAAGAAAATTGCAAGAGCTTAAAAAGCCTAAGGTCATGGTCCAAGTGGAGGGGGATGTTGAGAAAGAGGGTGGAAGTGAGAAGGTTGATGAAGAGTAAAAGTTTAAGAGAAAGAAATGGAAATACCCAAGTCTTCCATTTTGGAGTATAATCCTCAAGTTCCATATTCGGCGAGGCTCAGGCAAAGTGCATTGGGCCTCGACTATGGTAAGTTTCTTTCCCTTTTCAAGCAATTATACAAAATTTCCTTTAGTAAATGCTCTTTTTCGATGCCAAAATATGTAAAATTCTTAAAAGGAGTTGCTTGTAAAGAAGGGTAAGTTGGAGGAGGTGTCCGTTGTCCTATTCTCATAGGAGAGTTTTATGAATTTCTATAAGCTACCTCAAAAGCTAACGGATCTAGGGAGTTTTAATATCCCTTGTACTTTAGGTAGCTTGAATATTGAAAAGGCATTGGCCGATCTTAGGGCAAGTGTAAGCTCAACGCCCTATAAAGTCTTTAAGACTTTAGGTTTGGGTGAGCCCAAACCAACACATCTAAGCATTCAATTAGTGGATAAATCTATTATCTACCCTAAGGGTATTATTGAAGATGTGTTAGTCAAGATCGGTCACTTCATTTTTCCTGTGGACTTTATTATTGTCGAGATGGTAGACAATGTCGATAATTCACTCATCTTGGGTAAGGCATTCTTGGTCACTGCCCTTGTCATCATAGATGAGCTTGAGAGGAAGTTGACCTTAAAGGTGGGTGGTGAGAGCATTATCTTTTAACTCCCAAGTATTTAGGCACACACACACACACCCTTGAGCAAGTTAATTTTTATGCATCATTGGTTGAAATTGAAAGCTCAAGGGTGGATTTGAATTTGATTAATAATGTTGTTGTTTAGTGTGTAGAAAAGCAGGGAAAAGAGATATCGATAAACATGGAGCGAACATCGGAGGATGTGCCAAGGGGGAAGGTCAAGATCCCCAAGAAAGTAAGCAAAAAAAGGGGGCTAAGAAGGTCATGAAAGAGAAAGAGACAAGGCTCAAACATGGGGATATGGTATGGCTACTTAGAAATTTCATTGAGTCTTGCTTGAGAATGTTGAACTCCAATCTCCATAGAACCCTCAATTTGGCATGTTTAGGGCTACAAAAGTTTGGATTCCATGGAGGCTTTAATGAGTCATTAGAGGTGGGGTTAAAACCTTACATATCGTCTAGTTAAGACGATATTAAAGAAGCGTTTGATGGGAAGCAACCCACCAGTTTAAAGTTTAATGTGTTTAATTTTATTTTTAGTTAGTTTGTTTTGATTTTATTGAGTGAAAGTGGATATGAAACTTGATTTTGAGGTAGTGCAAGAGTTATGGAGCTTTAATTTTCAGAAAAGGTGAGTGGTTCAAACCATGAGATGTCCCAAAAACCTAAGGCCTGAACCGAGGTAAGTGCATTTGTGAAAAACATGAAAATTTCAGTCTAGAAGCCTGTCATGGTTTGCCTCACGAACTGTGACATAGGCCGTGTGGCTGGAAAACTTGAAAGTGAAAAATTTTTAGTCCAGTAGCTTCTCACGGGCTGTGAGGTCGACCGTTAGAGCCTACTAGACTAGTTGGATAAGGGGGCAGTAAACTGTCATGGGCTCAGTCACGGGTTGTGAGGCCAACCTTAACAAGGATATAAACTACACAGAAGTGTCTCATGGTCCCTGTCACGGGCCATGAGACGCTTCTGTGATTAGCCTCTGTGACAGTTTTTTATTGGGCTCCATTCACTTACCTCACACCATTTAAACCCCTAAACCAAAGTTTTGAGTCATTCTCTCCACATTCCACTGTAAACACACACACAAAAATTCCTAATCTCTCAAGAACAAGGTTGAAGGCTACATTTTTCTTCAATTTACTTACGAATTCAAGGTTGTTATCTCTTTTGCTCTTATCTTTTTATGTTTGTTTGTACTTTCTCTAACTAAATTTTGTTAGGGTTTGCTTTAGAGATTTTGTGTTAAGGTTTTAATTTTTGGATTTTTGTTGAAATTGGTTTAATAATACATGTTAGAATGTGTTAGTTTAAGTTTAATTTCTCTTTGTTTACATTATTTTATTATTTTAATGTTAGTTTTATTTTAAGGTTTTTAACCTAATTTTTTTTTATTTTTATCACTAAACCTCTTGAATATTGTTGACATAAAGCCTTGAACTTTTGTTATTTTTCATTTGCCATAGATTGGAAGTGATTTGTTATGTGATTTAGTCATATGGTTATGGTTATACTTGTTGCATGCAAGGTGTTCGATAAAATGCCTAAGTGAGTTAGATTCAAGTTTTTCATGATTTTTCAAACATTTTGAGTTTGATTGGATTTGAGAATGACCCCACTTACTTTGTTTACATTTTCTTGTATGCATACCAAACCGAACACATTTTCTATAAATGCCAAGTATTTGATACATACCATGCAATGTGCTAAGTATGGGGGTTTTTGGGACTTTGAGTGGGGTGCTTGGGACACTTTTTTTTTTGGTTAGTTTGTTATTTATGCAGGTTGGTAATGGTTTAATTCTAGCTATTACCATGCCGATTTTTCTTTTTACACTAACCGTTAATGATGATGGATTACTTTGTTTTGCCTTGGTACTTTGCTTTTGATTGCAGCTTATGGGTAAAGTGCCTGCTGCAAAACAACCAGCACCGGCATCCAAGTCCATTGCCTCCTTCAAGGCAGCCAACAAACATCCCGCCTCCTCAAGCCCACTAAGAAAGAGGTAGCAACACTCCCCCCAAGTCGTCCACTCAAGTGTCGCCATGCTCTTCCACTACCAAAAGAGGAAAAAACACACTTTCATACAACCGGAACACCCATGTGTGAAATTCGACCAAACTTGACAATAAGATTGACTCAAGAATTTTAGGAACAAGAAATGGTATACCTCTTGTTCCGCAGATTGGGCAGCCATTAAGGGCTACGAGTGGAAGCAGGACCTCAAGGATATGCTTCATCAATCAGGATAGAAAGAATTCTATGACATAGTTAAGCCTGCATATAGGGAGCTTACTCTTGAGTTCCTATGTACCTTGGAGCTGGACAAAAAAGAGAAGAGCTTGACTAGAAAACATATTACCTTCCATTTGGGTTTGAAGACATTCACTAGGGGTGTTCATAAACTGCCTAACTCACCCAATTCAAACCAACCCGCACCAATTCGTAATAAAAACATGGTTTAAAAATTATTATGGATTGGATTGGTTTATATATATATATATATATTGAATCCACACTTTATGAGTTGAATTGAATTTTTTATTTTAAAATCCACAACCCAATCCGCAATTAGAATATAGAGAGGTCTTTTACAAATATACTAAAAAATAAGCAAAAAATATTTTTATACAACATTAAAATAAAACACAAGAATATTATAATATTAAAAAAAAGAATGAAACTTTAAGAACTTGATAAGAATTGAAAAATTATAAGAACTTAAGTGAAAATTTATTAAATAAAAAATTTGTCTTTATTAAACGTCGCCTTTACAATTTGATGCAATTCGTCAATTCAACAAACTCGGAAAAGTAATTTTTTTAAAAAAATTCTTGACTATTAAATTCCATGTAATGATTATTTTATAAAGTTAAAAAAAAGTTTCATTGTCTGTAGCATTTTCTATTGACTTGGTTGATTGCATAAATGATTGGAATACATAACAAGAAAACCTAGTAAAAAGAAAAGAAAAATAATGTATAAAAGAAATAAAATATAGTAAAAGTGTTGAATATAAAAACATTCATTAAAAATGATATCTTAATAGAAAAATATGATAATTTTCTCACATATATGTGTGTTGTATATATATATATATATTACTGTAATCGTTTCTAACTTCTATATATTATTATTAATTTAAAATTTTATAACTGCATATTCGATTCAATCCAATCCGCATTTATGGAATGATTTGGGTTGGATTTTTTTATTATCATAGATTAGATTGGATTGAAAAATTTTCAACATGCAATTAGTGTATTGGGTTGAATATTCTACTAAACCCGCACCAAATCGACCTGTGAACACCCTTAACATTCACTAAGAACATAATTGACCTTGCCTTGGACTTTAGAATTTGAAATATTGAAGATCTTGCTTTGTCGGCATTCTCGGATACCTCTATCGATTGGGTTAATGGCATTCATGAGCAACCGAGTGATATTTGGAAAGAATTTGCTCTGACAGTGGGGTATGGGATAAAGGCAAAGTCAAAGCTTCCAAGTTCAAGTCGACCAGAATATGGTGTGCCTATTACACAATGAAGTGGTCTATTACTCCTTACACAGGCTCTTGGGGGTATGTCACCTCCTCTGATCTCTTCTACATGTACATCATGAAGAAAAACATCTGGTTGAATGTTGCCTAAAGACTAATGCACATACTATGCAAGGAAGCAACTGAGAAGAAAGGTGACGGTGGCCTTTATGGGGGTAGTTATATCACCTGACTTGCTAAGAGCCTTAAAGTAACCAATTATTTGAGCACTATGCATCAGGATAAAGGCATGCTTCTATTCAACCAATAATGCCTCTAAAACATGCTTCATACATCAAAGGCACCCCGACCTAACCTCCATCTTCAGAGACATTTGCATTACCCTCCCCAGCAATTGGTCCCTCATCAGCCAGACCTTCCGTACCTCCTCGGACCTCATTGGAAGTGAATATGTTCCACATTTAAGAGGACATTGGAAGGGTTCAAAGGCAACAAAGAGAGATCTCATATGAAATGGAGCATGAAAGGAAACACCGTCGCTGGCTCTGCAAAGTTATGTGCAAGATCTTGAATCATCTAGGCCTTAAAAAGCCTAAATGATTAGAGTCACCACCGCGGCCAGTTGAGACACCTCTAGCTGTTCCATTATCTTCAACACCTCCAGTCGTCCCGGTTGTGGAGAAGTAATAAAGAGTAGTAATGTAGAAATAGAGAATCATGAGAGCAGCTCTTCGGAGGAGGAGACCCACTCCAGCCTGGATGTCGAGATAGAGAACTAGGAGGAGGCCAAGTACGACTCTGACAACCTTGCTTTCTAGATCATGGTTCAAGGGCCATTCCTTTCACTCAAACTTTCTCTTTAGTTATTTAATTTATTTGCCTTGAACTTGTACTTGTTTAATTTATTTGCTTTGAACTTGTACTTATTTGGGTTTGTTGAACTATTTGGTTTATTTTTATTTGTTTAAATTTGGGATAAATGTTATTCTTTTATGGTTTCTTTATGGAACGAAAAATACTAACCTTGATATATAGCTTAAATCTTAACTACCTAGCTCAGATTATTATTTTGGAAAGGTTGGACACCTTCCATTTTAGGGCAGTACTTCTTTCCCCATTCTTTTCTCTATTGTTTTGACACACATTGAGGGCACTGTATGGCTTATGTGTGTGTGTGTGTGTGGGTGGGGGTTGGGAATAATTGTTTGAATGTATGATTATATGATGATTGAATTTTTTGTTATGCATGAATGCCTGAAATAGGAACAACAAAGTTAAGCACAAAATAATACAAGTTCCACTATGCAATTTGCTTAAGACTATAAAATTGGACAAAAAAAAAATTTAATCACTCACGTAGATGCTAGTTTTTCACAATAACTTTTGTTTTTTATTAAATTTTGGACATAGTAATTGATAGTACGAATCCACTTTGGCATGATTCCCACAACTAGGCTCTAGGGCATTTAGTCACTGTCGAATGTTTAATCCTTTTCTTTAGCATGAATTAGGTTAGAAAACTAGAGCTAGTACTTGAGAACTTGATTGAATTTCTTAGGAAACAAACAAAAATAATAAATAGTGCACTATCACGAAAACTATATAAAAGGGACTTTGAAAATATCAACCTATTATGCTAGTTTTGTATTGCAAATTTCAATATAAAAAATCAAAATCATGAATAGTGTTAGTAGCCGGCTATTCCATTCCGTGACTAGTTGAGTAAACGAAAGCGAGCACCATAAAGCATTTACTTTCATGTAAAATGACTAGTGATAGATTTAGCCAAGTCAGGTCCCTTGAAAAGAAAAAAAAATGAAATGTCATGATTGTGCACATGAAAAATTATGAAAAGTTTAGTTTCAAAGTAAAATTAGTTGGGCGTCTCAAGGAATGCTTAGGTTCGATGACTTGATACGAGCCATATTTTTAGGCCTAAACATTTGATTTGTGATTGAATTCCTTGGAGCTAGGTCAAGGGAATAGTCCCTCATTTGTTCCTAATTTAGTTGAAAAACGAAATTAAACTGAGCATCTCTTTGAGTGATTGTCACATCTTTTTGTTTGTTCTCTTTTATTGGTCATAGGGAAAAGGCATGTGACTTGTGTTGTTGGTGTGTTTAAGTTTTCTTGAGGACAAGTAAATGTCCAAATGTGGGGGAGATTGATATTTGGAAAATTATACCTTATTTTCCCCCCATATTCTTGGTGATTTTTAAGCTTTAAATTGAATTTGATTTGTTTATTCTAGTATTTTCAATCCTTTTTAGGAGTTTATATAGATTCCAGAGCTACGTAGAAATATTTCAAAGTTTGGGCTCGAAAATCAAAGAAAAAGCATGAAAACAAAATGAGAAAATGAGTCACACGACTGCCTCACAATTTGTGAGACAGCCCGTGAAAAATGGACAAGGCATCAAGAAATAGTGGATTGTCATGGCCATCGTCACGGGTCGTGATAGAGCCCGTAAGAGAAGCTTCTCCTTTGTTATTGAGAAACAGTAGCTTCTCATGATCCCTGTCACTGGCCGTGACACTGCCAATGAGAGCTCACTGTGTCTCAAGGATTTTGGCTCGAGTCCAGTGGCTTGTCACGAACAATGGCATAGGTCGTGACACAGGCTATGACAAATAATCTGACTC
>CAOJBK012711065.1:0-10199 GCA_948294925.1 Codiaeum variegatum | reverse complement strand
TTTTTAGTTTTATCACTTACATTTTTCTGCACTTGCTTGCTTACTTAGGCAAAACAGTTTGCCTTTTATAAGTGGAGTGATTCCACTAATTTAGATGAGTCACTAATCACTTCCACTTACTAAGGCACTTGTCATGACTTGATGTTTTGCATGAAAACACATGTCATGACATTGCCTAAGTGGAAGGTGAGTTGTGCTCATCAATTTAGTGGAAAATTATGCACTTAGTCATCTCATGACTAATCACACTTTTCTTAATTAATTATGTCCAAATTTCAATTTAACCCTCCACCTTTTGTATCTCATACAATAAAGACTAAATTGAAATATACTCCTTTGAAATGAACTCCAAAACATGCTAGGAGTCTTTGTGAATATAATTACAAGTTCAAATCGATTATAATTAATAGTTAATTGAACACTTCAATTGAATATTAATTATAATATATTTACACAATGCTCACTCAATACTTTTCGGTGTCTGACTCACTAGGTTCATGCCCTAAATAGCAACGAGATAGGAAAATGCTTTTCTTATTTCTATGTATATAATCTCATCCAATACATAGTCTTGTAAGTCATGAGTGATGTCTAGAAAACGTATCGTGACTACCTAAATAAGAATGAATATTGATGGCCAATTCAATGAACATATTAGCATGGACCAATGGATATAGTCACCATGTACTCAAATCCCTTCATTACGGATTCCTGATCTTATCTAGAGTCATAGATTCATCAAACTCTATATGCTTTAATCATATGACTACTTATACATTCTAGTTCTCGACACTCTCAATTCCTACCTGAAACACTTTTTAGTGAATATCTTCCACATTAGCCAAGTATTTCATATCGAGGTGAACTTGAAGTCATAGGATCCTTACTTGTTTATCCAATCTAATAAATTCTCTCTTGGAGAACATTTATCTCAATATACTACCTAAGCGAACTTGATACCATATACCCCCGCGTGGCTAGCAGAAGTATCTAAGTAGTAGCACTTTTGTACCTACCAATATATTTGATAAATCCCACCTTAAGTCAAAGGGCTATATGCACAAATATGACCAAGATGATTAAATATTGACTATGGTAAAACCCTTGTATTCATCGTCTAACGTCACTTGTTTAACTCACTCATCATATGAGTGTTCACGTGTAGCATGAGACTCACTACCTCAATTACCATAAGTATCATATATTTACAATGGATGACAATAGCAGTGATGGTCTTCCGAATTATCGATGTCCCAATCGATGACTCAATGACCACAAACATATTTTATAACATAATGATAACATGAACCTGTCACTCATATTCTTAACCTCTTAAGAATAGGTTATGATACAAAATGCTAATGGAACATATATAAATTATAATTGAATTTGGGATTCATTTAATAAAATATATATTTTATTACCATTGGGATTCAATTATTATATTTACAATATGCCATAGGGCATACAGGTCTAACAACTTTATCCTCAACTCTGCCTTTTGACTGAGCCTCCGATCTGGGGCTGCCAATTTAGCATGCACTTTTTCATAAACAGACTTGTTCCTAGATAGAATCTCATCCTTTCTACCATATCTCTTTTTTCTTTTTCATCTCAATACCTATCTTCCCTTTCTTAGGTTTGGAACTTCCTTTTAATCAATTCTTCACTATTTTCAAGATTTTTCTAAGAGGTCACCTCAAGACATTCCATTTTTTGTTGCCTCTAAAGTCTCCTTTTTTTTTTAGTTTTGGTTAAAATTGGTTGTTGGATTCTTTTAATATGGTCGATTCTTGAAAAGACACTCCTTGAGCTTGATGAATAAGAGTCAAGATAATGTTACTCCCACTTATTTATCTGTTGTGACCTTGGCTTGAAAGTCTTTGGGGATCTTTCTTTGATGATCTTTAGAAGTGATCGAGTTCTAGGATGATACACAATTTGCTTGGGAAGTTAAAGTCTCTGATGGACGAGCCTCTTATCATCCGAGACTAATAATCTTTGGTTCTTCATAAGAGTGTGATAAGTTAGGTTAGTTTCTTTCTACTGTAGGATAATTTCAAACTCCATTCTATAATTGGGATATACTAAGCATGCATCTAATGATTCACTTCCTATAATTTCCTTAACTAAAGGATGCTTTTGTTCAACTTCCATTGGCTTTCTCCCAACTATTTTATCTTATAATAAGAGCTTCATCCTTGGTCGATCAATGGAGTTTGCTTGGCTATGCCTTAATCCCTGAGGGGTTATGGTTACCATGCTAATCTTAATTCTAATCTTCTAGTATGCTTTAAGAAATGGTGTTTCTTTAACCACCACATACTTTTATGTTGCAGGGAATAAGAGTCAACCCTCATCAATTTCTTTCTAGATAACATTCTTGAAATTAATACAACTGTTAGTATGATGCGTATCCAAGTTATCCTATTTATAGTACATCTTTGGATGATTTTCAAAGGGTGAAATAACATGGCCATAACTTAAATCGATTTGTCCATTTTTCAAAAGGATGTTGAAGATTTCATTGGCCTTAGAAATATTAAAGGAGTATTCGTTGCAATTTTATTGGTTTCTTGATTCTTTTTGAAGGGTGATGATTCGGTTAGTGCTCGAAGTTTATAAGGATTCTATTTAGCTCAACCATATAAATTTCAATTTCATCTACAGAATTCAAAGGGTCTTATGGTGTTGAGAAAGCTACCTATAAGTTTCTTAACATGAGGCTCTTTTTTATTTTTTATTTTTTATTTTTTATTTTTTATTTTTTATTTTTTATTTTTAATTTCAAAAGCCTCTCAAAGCTTGTACCTCAATCATTGAGATTGTAAAAATCATAAAACTAAGTCCCCTAAAATTTCTCCCTATCAGCCATATTCATACATCTAAAAGCAAATCCTACAAACTCCTACTCAAGCGTAGTAGTTGAGCACTGGTTCTTTAGGCTTTTAAAATAGAAGATGTATTTTTTGGCTGCATCCCTATAATACTATCATATTCTGGCCAGATCGACCAAAGTAACTAATGATTCTGAACGGTAAAACTCATTAGTAAATGCTCGAGTCATTTGTCCCCTAGTATATTTGGAATTCAAACTCAACATGGTTACCATTGGAATGTTTTTTTTTTATAAAAAGTTTCTAAACAATCTAAGTTTCAGACAATCACTGCCAATACTTCCCCACATTGTATTGTGAACCTAGAGGTTGTTTCTTAGTACTAACATTGTCATCTCCTAAAAATACTGTAAATTTAGGATTTTATGCCCTCTAAAAAAAAGGTAAAGAGCATCAATATAATCCACATAAGGTTTTCTATATACCTCCCTAGTTGGTCGGCCAATATGAACCCCAATTCATTACAACTACCTTGCAAATTCATTGTTATCCATCATGTCATACTCTTGACGAACTATAGCAAGGTTACCTTAATCTTGAACCTCTTCCCTAAATTGACCTTATATCACCCTTAGAAATGGACCATTTGGTCCTATTAGGTTTTTTTAGTTTAAATTAGGCTACTATATTATATCAACCCTACATCCTATCTACATCTTAGATGATTTCCACTAGATGTGCAATATTCATTTCTCCATAAACTAAATCATTATAATTGCCATGCAATTGGTTGGGTAAAACTAGTTGAGAAGTCTTACGTTGGCTAGCTATATTACTATATCATCCTTCCAGAATATCGTTCAAATTAGTAACCAACATGTTAAAGGTCTAAATAGTATAGTGAACTTCATTCTGGGCATTTTGATTCTCTTCCGTAAAAGGTCATATGACCTAAGCCAACTAGTTCACCATACTAGTAAACATGTCCATATTATCCAATGTAATTGCATTACTAATGGTTGTGATATCATCCTACCTCAGAATGATCAATGTAGGAGGTACCAATTCTCGATTGCACTTAAGTCCATCCAAACTACCTTGATAGGTCATAATTCTCTATGACATCTGCCACGGTATTTATCCTTGGAATGGGTGGTATAACCTAAGGAATTATGACCTCCAAGGCTGAAACTCCTCTATCTCAATGTCATCACCCTGATTATCATGTGAAGTTAATGGATCATTCATATTAGAGATCTTAATTCTAACAACTTTTGAATTACCAACTATTATATTAAAATAGAGATTAGTCCTACTAAGCGTGCCAAAAAAATTATTTGCACTGGAGCTGACATGACAAATAAAACGTTAGGTTGTTCAAGGTCTAAGAATCTCTTCATTATTTTTATATGGGTATCTCATGCAAATATGATCGAAATTATGAAAATTTGAATAAAAATAAGAATTTTTTTTCTCATCTTTCTATTTATGATCAAATACAATCCAAATAGTACATAATTTTTGATATTCTGTTGGGCAAAATAATAAATTTGGTGTCTAAACTTGGCACGATTATTCAATTGAGTGCTTGAACTTGGTACACCAAATCATGTTAATGTCAATTTATGACATGGCATGTTCTTATTGGTTATGACATCATCATTTTGAATATTTTATAGCCAATAAGAACACACATGCCTTCAATTGCCACTGAAATAGCCTGTTTTACCAAGTTCAGGCATTCAATTGGACCATTTGAAAGTTTAGACACTCAATTGATTAATTGTGCCAAGTTTAGGCATTGAATTTATCATTTTCTCTTTTCTGATGTATACAAAAAAATAATAAATAAAAAAATTTAAGTATAGAGATGTAAGCAACAATATTTTAAAAAAAAAAATAACTAATAGAAGATAAAGGGACAAGTCTGAACACTTCAATTATTGAATTGCTCCATCAACTTCATTAGTCAAAGATGATGATGTAAGGAAAATAACTCTCATGTTCTCAAGATATAGGCAAACACCATCATTATAGGACCGTTAGAGGATCTAATATGCAAGTTCTCACTGTCAATCGATTAAAAGTGGTTTCAAGAGATATAGGATTGACTGTCACTCGTTCGTTAGTGGTCAAACAACAGCCAAAGCTGAAGATGCAAAGTTGTTGAGAATTTTCAAGTATGTGTGTAGATGATGCTATCATCCCTTTTGCTTCACCATATATAGTGTTTGGGGTGATTCAAGAAACAAGTTAGTCCTACATATAAAAGTTCAAGGGTTTGGGCCGAATTTCACCTCATGCTAAGCTGGGATTTGAATTGCAGGCCTAATTGAGCTAGTTCTGCCTTGATTTGATTTGGACCTGATCATACTAGTCTTGTGCTAAACCCACAGCCTCCTTTGGATAAAATTTCTCATTACCCTGATAAAAGTCACAATATTATATGGTCACTTTTTTTCTTACCCTGTAATTCCTTCGTAGAGCTGTTTATGTTACAACACCTTGACATGATCAAAATATTAAAATTGTAACTTTGCATTCTTCTCCATAATATTTAGCAATCTGTAAATGCTCATCAAACTACACCACCACACTAATGGAGACAAATAATGAGTATATATTTTTGGTTAAAATCAACCCTAAATAAATGGGAATAGCAATTTCATAATAGGATCTCCTAAGTAACCCACAACTAACATCTTTTGGCCAAAATGTAACAGCAAACAAATATAATACTATTTATATAGTGATTTTTAAGATTATTTTATTTAAAAGTAAAATAATTTTACTTTAATATGAAAATGTATATTTTTTTTATAAAAAATTAAAATTTTACTTATTTATTTATTATAAATTAAGCTATATTTTTCATGATTTTTTGTCAAATACAAAATAACTTTAATTTTACAAAAATATGATTTTTTTTTTGAAATAACAAAACTATGATATAATTTATACAAATAATAATTTAATAAATACAAAAATTAATTTCATAAGAATGATATTTTTATATTGTTTATAAATTACATATATTTTAATAGAAAATTTATAGGTATATGAATTTATAATATCACTTTTATCAATTTAACATTTTCCGTTAGAGAAATTTTCCACAAATTAATGTTTTTGTCTTTACATTTATGAATATTTAAATATGTGTATAATTTTAATTTTTTACGCAAAAAAAAATATGATTTTTTCAGCAAAATAAATCCACCTAAAAAGTAAATTTATTTTGTTTTATAAAAATTAATCATAAATATTTTTACTTTTATTATTTTTTAATATTTCACTAGTGTGGTTTTTAGTTTTCAATTCAAATTTATTTAAAATATATAAATATAATTTTCAGATAAATTCTAACAATTTTCAAATAATTCGAAGTGTTAGGATATCACAAATGTGTAGAAATTATTGATTTAATGTCAAAATATCAGAATTCTATAAAATGAATATAATATTAAAATATGATAGGAATATTCTGTTGTTCCTTATTCCATATTTTTTCTAAAATTTGATTCTTTTCATCAATTTTTTTAAAATTTATTATTTTATTAATCTATATCATTTTTTATATTTTATTAGTTAAATTATTTTTTTTCAAAATATAAATTATACTTTGTTCATATGAATAAATTTCAAAAGTAAAAAAATTAATAATAGATGAGTTTTAATAACGCACTATGTAAAAAATTGGCAAAAATTAAGATCTCATAAAAAATCAACAAGTGTCAAAATAATTTGACAAGTGTCAAAATAATTTGACAAGTATCAAAGTGAACAAATGTTTGCCCATTGAGCTCAAAAAAAAAAATGTTTTCCCATTAAATGACAATGACATTTTGTTTTTTTGGTTGGAGCTTTTCTATAATAGTTTCTCAAGACTTTTTCTTTTTTTTTTTTGGTTTCTCAAGATTCAAATTGAACCTAATGTAGCTCAAAAAATAGACTAAAATCTGTAAAGAGTTCCGATTTGTTAAATTGTAGGAATGTACATTGAGAAATTTCTTTTTTTAAAAAAAAAAAAAAAAAACCGGAAGCGTTCTGTTGATTGAAAAAAAAAAAACAAAAGTATTCTAATTTTGATATTATGATTAATTTTAGGCATTTTTGTAAAATCCCAACACACTACTCAATTTTTTATTGACAATAATGTGCTATTCTATCTCGTGTCATAGATAAAATCAATGTTATTCTTGTTTTTTCCAATCCAATAACTCACTGCTATATAGTAAACGTATATTCTTTCAGCACAATTTAATTTCAGCTTAAAAACAAGAGAACATAGCTGTTGATGGCCATTTCAATTTTATATCTACTAGAAGCAGAGACCAAACCAGACGGAAGGATCATAAAATCAAATTAAAAATATTTTAATTTTACCTTTTAAAGAAGAGGTAGTTAAGGCTAGCATTTATTTTTATGGTGAAGGCAATGACAGACCATGGTTTTTAGAAGTTTGGATTAATGTCAAAAAGTTTAATAATTTGATTTCAACAAAAATTAGCCAGCCAAAATATGTGAAAGGGACACGTCAAAAAACATTAAAAGAAAAAAAGAATATATGTTATTTCCATACCATCATTGATGCCCCAAATATCTCAGCTAATTAAGCTTTAGAGACCCTCATCATGAAACCTTTCACCATGCAACTTAGCCGTGTCAAAATGAACGGTAAAAAGTTGAATTCTTTTACACATTTACTTGCATCAATGTTCCATTTTGGTTACCAATTTCATATCACAAATTTCACCCAAAAAAACAATTACAATATTTCTGTGAAGTATTCAATGATTTCTGTAATTATACATTCTTTATACCAACAATTTCACTGTAGAGGAGTAAACACTTCGACGGTCAAGTCAATTACTGTAGAGGAGTAGTGAGAAAGCTCTCAGAAATGGAGTGTATGGCTTTTAATGTATGTGTAAAGTCGTACCTGAATAGGATGCTTTAAGTAGTATTTATAAGGCTAAGCCCCTGTAGCTGAGACACATGTCTGTCTGAGCCCTTGTAACTAGGACATATGTCCGCTTTGGGTAATCTGCATATACTTTGATAGGACTGTGACATGACTAGAGAGTTACTAACTAATGTGCTCAGTCAGTCTATCAGACGTCCAAAACCATGAAGGCTAATGGACTATATCTCTAAAGGTTCAGATTGTTCAAAGAGTGACTAGCAAACTAATAAGGTTCGGTCTAATCCCAAACCCCTAGTTGGTGTTGAACCATACTGATGTGGGGTCTCGAACCCTTAGTTGGTGTCGAACCATACTGATGCAAAGCCATATCAGTAGTCTCCATTTAGTGTTATCACTCGAAGGCTCGCAGCTCAAAGAGTGCTTGATGATGATTTACCGAGCTTGGCATAGAATGCCCCTTGTTTCGAATGGGCAATTTTGAATTTTAAATGGAGGGATGTCAAGAGGCTCGTGCCGCTTCTGAATTAAAAGATGTGACCATTCACTGATTTGGATGAGATCATTTCACTTTTTTAGGTAACGACGCCTGTATTGCTGCCAATTCTTTCTTACTGTGTGGCGAAGCAGTTGGCATATTTATGATGAGCAATAAGGGTTGGAGCAGTTACTGGTTGTCAAGTGTCGCTAAGTGCCATTTCGTTTCTGAATTGAATGCCTCTTAGGCCTCTATAAAAGCTTGCCTTCTTCTTTCATTTTAACTTTCTGAATTTATGCTCTTTGTTCTGTGCTTTCATTGTTCTTCTGCTTTTTCCTTGCTTTCTTCGACCTTCTTCTCTCTGTTTCTATTCATTTCTATTCATGAAACTCCATGGCTCCTCCATATAAGCAAAAGAAGCAATTTTTTGAAGTTAAGAAGGCTCAGAAGTAGAGCAATGCTCAACACACTGCTTCCTACATAAACAGTACGATGAGGCCTCATATGAAAGATATTACCCACATAGCCTTCAATTTTTGGTTTGTTCATAGAGAATGTGAACAGATTTCTGAGTATATCTATGTTACTCACCCTTCTCTGGAGGTTAGGATCTTTTCAACTAATACAGCTGTGGAGTTGGCTAAGAGAAGTGGGATTATGTTTGGTATTATGACCACACGATCAGGGAGTTACTCTTTTCTCCCTCTGCTTTCCTTTGTCGATGCTTCGACTACTTCTAGGTAAATCCCATGATGCTGACGCCTAACTCCATTGAAGACTTGCACTACTTCGAGCTTGTATGTTATGTGCTAGGAATTTCTGAGCCCAATGCTAAGATGTTTCATGCGTTCTTCAACTTGTTAGTTTCTAGTGAGCCCTACATTTAGTTCTTTCAGAAGAAGCATCTCCGAACCCTCTCCGAACCCTCTTTGGGATAAAGGAGAATAAGGGGGATGACTAGAAGAATAATTTCTTTGCTATGAATGTGTTGAAGCCCATAAGGAGAGTCAGGTGGGCTTTGGGTTCCCAGGCACATATAGGGGAAGGCCCAGGGTTAAAAAGCTAGAGAAGAACCTGAGCCTTTATGATGCTCAAGGGATTCAAATCTGGCCTTCTCTCACAGTTCCTTTGACCGGAGCCTCATCGTGAGCTCGTCCTTCCTTCGCCATGCTGATGGGGCCTTCACGTTGCCTCGCAATGTGCAAAATTCTTTAAGTGAGTCTTCTCCATTTGCTATTTTTCTCTTACTTCCTCTTCTTCTTCCTTGCGAACCTAAGGTCAATCTACAAAGCCTCTGGTGGACAAGAAGGCTAAGGTTTTCCTAAAGGAGGTCGCCAAGGTGATGATTGAGGCTTTCCCAGATGTGAACCTCCCTCTCTACCCAGTGGATAATAAGGCCTTTTTGCCCATCCGCTACTTCAGGACTGGACTTCTATGGATACGAACCTTTGAGGAGAATCAGGTTGTAGTAGCCGCGAGGAACTGGAATGTAGATGAGTTCTTGTACCGGTATCTGAAGAACATCATGGTCGAGAAGGAGGTGTTAGCAATGTATGCCCTAGAGTTTACACTTAGCATGTGAATGTATACAAAAACCTTATTGGCTTTAGTATATATGTTCTTTATATGAATACATTCCTAGTATCGAAAATATATATGTCCCTTAAGTATTCTGTAGGGAATTTATTCTCAAAGAGTTTGAGAATATGAGTGACAGATTGCCCTTATAACAGATACTTTAAAGGTTGTTCATGGTCATAGGATCATTGGTATGGATGCCATTAATCTGGAAGACCATCACCTGTGTTGTCATTCATGTTAAGTGTGAGACACTTATTGATATGGAGGTAGTGAGTCACATGCTATAGACATTTGATGTCGTGACAACATGTGAGCACACTCATGAGATGAGTAGTTGAACAGTGATGTTAGATGATGGATACATGGGATGTTACCTACC
>CAOJBK012710768.1:0-12725 GCA_948294925.1 Codiaeum variegatum | reverse complement strand
AATGAAAACGATTATTTAAACGAAAACATATATATTAATAGCCATTAATGGATGAAAATTACAAATATATACATAAAGTACAGGCTCTAAGGCATACAACCCTAATAGTAAAATAAGTCTCCAATATATATGGCACCCTGTGAACTAGTCTGAGGTGTCAAACTCCCTGATAAAAGATTATGCACTAATATTAAAGGGATAGATGCCAATTTGGAACCCTTTGACACTACTAGGCGAAAAGCCTTTGCATCTAGAGCATATCTTTCCTCTAAACCATTAGCCATCATGCCTTCATCATAATCCACTAAGGAATCTCGATAATCCGAAGTCTCTAGTTGCTCTAGTGTATAAAGCCCCATGGAATAATAAACTCATCAATACCAAGCTCATGGTCCTTGCACCCTAATCTAAACCTCAAAGTCTTATTCCTAAAATTCACATCCTACAACATCCATTCCAAAGTACTAAAGAGAACTAAGGTTAACTTACAATAAGCCAACTCCTTGATTTTGAAGAATGGCTCCCACCCAAGTTAGTTCATCAGCCTTCTCAACTCATCTGTGTAGCCTATAATCTCTATAAAATCTAAGTCCATTGCCCTCAATGGCTCAAAATCCTTGATTGATAATTTTGCCAACTTGGTTTGGTGCTTAGGATTTGTAATGCTTCGAAGGCATGGATGGTTGGCATTAAATTAGTGGGCCTGGTGGAAACTTGAAGTGGAGCTGGCTATTGTCCGAGTGGTCGTGCTTTATAATTGACTTCACCTCTTGCCTGCTTAACAGGAAGCTTCGCGAGGCATTTGTTTGAATCCTTTTTAGGTTCCATTTCCTACAAAAAGCACAAAAAAAACACAAATATGAGTCTAATAATGAAACCTTAGCAATGTTAGTGATATAGTAAGGAAATTTGGGCAGTATAATGGCATAAAAATGCCTTAAGCCAAAGTTCCATCAATAAAATAATCCAATCAACAAATACCACAATAATATGCAATTTTAGGATGGTCTTCAAGGAATAATGGAAATATCAATCAAAATAAACTCATTGGCACACACTTATAATCACTTAACACATAACAATCTACATTAAAGTGCCAATTCCTTATATGTCATCTCATATTCAATTATCAATAGGTTAGCATGTTCATTCCTCCTTAATCACAAGAAATACATGCATTGTTGATAAGTTTGCCTAAGTCAACCAACCATGGACAATCTAAGTGCACATACAACCTCATTAACAATGAATTTAAATAACCAATTGAAGCACACATCCTAACCTAAGTTCAATATTATAGAGAATTTGCATATAAAAAGTAAAACATATAATGGGTTTTTAACAAATTAACAAAGAATAACAAAAACCCATCCGATATTCATACGAATTCTCATGTTAATTGAATTAGGATGAAGAAAAATTATGAAATTCAACCCCAAACCTTAAATTCAAATTCTTATATCCTAAAATGTAAAATTATAGCATCTATGTATAAAACATCATAGTAACCATGAAATTCCAAAATATACACCTTTAACATTTCAACTAATTAAACCAAATTGCAATAATCGAACGACAATTGAACAAAGTTTCCTAAAAATTAGAGAATAAACAAATAAAAAAAAATAAACATGGTTTAAATTGAAGCAAAAGTCGAGGAATGAGAGATAAAAGGGATGAAACACACATAAACACAAAGTTGAATAGTGTCAAGTGTGATGTGAGAGGGAATTTCAATGAGATTGGAGTAAGAAGAGAGAGAAATAAAGAGAAACAAAGGAAATGGAGGATGGAAATGAATGAAATGGGGGCTGGAACTAGGGCGTTTATAGAAAAAGGGTTGAGAAAATATATTTTAAAACATGTCACAGGTGGTACCACGGGGCTGATGTACGCTGTGGGTACTATCTGTTTCAATTTAAAAGGGGTACCTTAACCACAGGGGTGACATACCCCGTGGATATAATCTGTCCAATTTTGAAAAATTACATTTTTCAGTCACGGGGTAGCCAGGGGGGTGGTACACCCCGTGGATACTCTGTAAAATTTTTTTAAATCAATTTTAAGTGGTTTTAAGTCATGAGGGAGATCATAGGTGATGACATCCCGTGGATACTCTCTATGACTTTTTTCTTACCTTTATATGGCCCTCAAACCAAACTTTTTGAACTTTTCGTGCAAAACACTCATACCAAAAGTGTATTATCCTAAAATTCACTGAAAATATAAAGGGAAACTAATGAAAAATACATAAACACACTAAAAAGCACACTTATTGCAAACCAAACTCAAAATCAAAGTTTGAAACAACTAAAAATGGTGGGTTGCCTCCCACCCAGTGATTCTTTAACATAGTATTAGTTGGACATTTTGTACGATTCAAAACCCTACCTCTTATAGATGTAAAATCCTTGACTTACCATTCATTTCCCCACTAATATATAACTTGAGTCTTTGCTTATTAACCTTAAAATCATCATTTTTAGGGTGAGTCAATTCAATAATACCATAGGGAAAGACTTCCTTAATATTGAAAGGATCAGACTAGTAAGATTTTAACTTACTTGGAAAGAGTTGAAGGCAAGAACTATACAATAGCACTTGATCACCAACCTTGAACTCCTTCATCTACTTGACACGTGCATTGTCATACTTCCTCTACAATAGTTCTATCCTTATGCTTGTCATTGTCATAGGCTTGCAACCTCTATTCATCTAGCTCATTAATTTGTAATTTCATTTTCTCACCTGTTGTGGCTAGATTAAGGTTAATTTGTTTAATAGCCAAATAAGCCTTATGTTCTATCTATATTGATAAATGAGATGCGCCTTGTCGTAAACTAACCTAAAGCGTAGAGTTCCTGAAGGAGTTTTGAAAGCCGTTCTAAAGGCCTATAAAGCATTATCTAACTTTTCAGACAAATCCTTCCTAGATCACTCTACTATCTTTTCCGAAATACTTTTTAACTCCTTATTTATGTTCTCAACCTGACCACTAGTATGATGGTGATATAGGGTGGATAATTTGAGTGTGACATCAGAGCTTCTGAATATTTTTTCAAGCTGGGCATTGCAAAAGTGAGTACCCTTATCACGAATGATAGCCTTAGGTGTGCCAAATCGAGTAAACATACTTTTTAAGAACTTAACTACAACCCTAGCATCATTCTTAGGTAAAGCATGTGTTTAATGCCATTTTGACACAAAATTGATAGCTAATATTATATATTTATTACAAAAAGAGTTAGGAAATGGTCCCTACAAAGTCAACGCCTCATACATCAAAGACTTCACACACTAAAATACCAGTTCAAGGTATCTCATCATGAGATGAAATAATCCCAACTCTTTGGCAACGAGAACAATGTTTCATAAACTCATAGCTGTCCTTAAACAATATAGGCCAATAAAATCCTAATTCTAAAACTTTTTGAGAAATTTTACAGAGGACCCATATGGCCACCAGCTGGTCTGCCGTGGCAATGACGATGAATATCTATCGTTTCAGGCCAAGCCATGCAACATCAAATCATATGTTCCTTACAAAATGTAAACAAAAAGGGATTCTCCCAAAAGTAATATGTTAATTAAAAAAAATCTTCTTCTCTTGATGAAACATATCTTTTGGGAGTTCCTTAATAGCTAAATAATTTGCAAAATCAACAAATAAAGGTAGTTTAGAGTTACTTACCATGGCATACAGTTGCTCGTCAGGGGAATGGTCATCTATCTCCTTCTCATTTAGCTCTTCTAAGTGTGGGTTCTCCAACCTTGACAAGTGATCTGCTGTAAGATTCTCAACTCCCCTCTTATCTTGAATATGCAAATCAAACTCTTATAGCCACAAAACCCAATAGATCAATCCTGGCTTAGCATCATTTTTGGAGAACAAGTATCATAAAGCTGATTGGTCTGTATACACTATTACATTTAAGAAGATCAAGTATGATCAAAACTTTTCAAAAGCAAAGATGATAGCCAAAAGCTCATTCTTCATGGTGGTGTAATTAGCTTAAGCCTTATTCAAAGTCTTACTTGCATAATATATGGGCTAAAAGTTCTTATCTTTCCTTTGACCAAAAATAACTCATACTGCAAAGTTGCTTGCATCACACATCAACTCAAACAAGAGATTCCAATTAGAAGCCACCAATAATGAGAGTGTTGAAGTCTTTGAAACACTCTTCATTAGAAAAATGAAATCTACATCCTTTTCAAGTAGCCTTGCTAATGGACGAGCAATATTTGAGAAGTCATTGATAAATCTTTTATAAACTTTTGATGGCTTTCACAAATATAGGAAATCGTAGCTTTTAAATAGTCTCCATTTTTGCTCGATCTAGCTCTATACATTTCCTTGAAATCTTATGCCCTAGAACAATTCCTTCTCTCACCATAAAGTGACAGCTCTCCCTGTTAAGCATAATATTTATCTCCTCACACCTAATTGACACCCTTTCCAAATTTTCCAAGAACTCATCAAAAGAATCCCCATGCATAAAAAATTTGTCCATAAATACCTCTATTATGTCCTCTATCAGCTCATCAAAAGTTTCCACCATGCATCGTTGAAAGGTGGTGGGTGCATTACATAAACTGAATGGCATTCTCCAATATGCAAAAGTCCAATAAGTATAAGTGAAGGTTATCTTCTCTTGTTCTTTCAGGGCTATAGGAATTTGAAAATAGCTCAAAATACCATCCAAAAAATAGTAGAAATCATACTCAACTAATCACTTTAACATCTTATCAATGAAAGATAATGTGAAGTTTTTTTTCCTTGTCGCATCATTAAGCCACCTGTAATCAATGCAGACCCTCCATCCAGGGACTATATTTGTAGGAATGAGCTCATTCTTCTCATTAGGCACCATAATCATGCTTTCCTTCTTTGGAACCACTTGAACTGGACTCAACCATAGGCTAACTGACATAGGGTAGATGATCCCAACATCAACTAACTTGATCACCTCAGCTTTAACAACCTCATTCATCATAGGATTCAACATCCTTTATGGTTGCACCACTAACTTGAAGTCCTCTTACCTTGATGTACTGATTCCCTTAATGTTTACAATCTACTAAGGCAATTCATAGTTGGCTTATCCAATGAAAACCCATTGCACCAAGGAATAAAATTTTATAGAAGCCCTATCTTCCTCCATCTCGATCTATGATGTACTGGAAACTCTTTCATACTGAAATTCCAACTAATGATGCCTTATCTAGGAAGGGATTACTCATAGTTGCAAGGTGTAAGCTTTGTCTAGCTCAAGCTGAAACTATTAAACACTTATTTTTATTAGTTGTTCCTATGCCAAATGTGCTTGTAAAGCATTAGGTTCAATCTTTAAGCTAATATAGAAGGAAAGAGCCCTATTGACATTTTTACTAAAGCTTTAACTACTAATTCTTATTAATAGGACAAGGCTTTATTGATTGCATGATTTTGTACTGCATTTGGCAATTTTGTACACTAGAAATCAGGCCACATTTGAAGATACTACTTGCTCTATTATAAACACATTGAGAATGGTTTGGAAAGGCATAAACGAAACTAATTTATTTCAGGTAGGCACCAAAAAGTTGGATGATTTAATGATTCTCAAGTCTTTACATATTAAAGGCACTCATCATCATGCTTTGTGCATTATTGAAGTAATATGGAAGCCACCTTTTGGGTTTTGGATGAAGATAAATGTCGATAGTGCCATAAAAAATGTACCTAGCTTAGCGAAAGTAATTGGTGTTTTCAAGTTTTATGATGGGTCGGTGGTGACATGTTTTGCTTCGCCTCTTGGATGCTATTATGCTTTTGAAGCCAACCTTGCTGTAATAATCATAGCCTTGAACAAAAATTGAATTACGAGATACTCAAAGGTATGGCTAGAAACTGATTCCCTTTCTATGATTAATTACTTTAAAAGCATCTCTCAAGACATTCCTTGGCAGTGGAAGGAAAGATGGTTGTCATGTTTAGCTTTTATTCATACTATTTTTTTTTTTGAATTACTCATTTTTTTGAGAGGGTAATTTTGTGACTGATGCTTTAGCTAGTTATGCCTCGATTTTAGCTAATGAACAATGGTGGCCTCTAGCTCCTTCATTTTGTAGCCATCGTGTTCTTTCAGATAAGTTAGGGTTGTCTAACTATAGATTTTCTTCTTAAAGGTTGTATTATTTTGACTTATTTTTAACAATAAGCTATTTTGTCAGTTATGATATCGGTGCTAAGCAGGCACTGACCTAACTTGGATGTTCTAATGCACCTTTGAACGGACATATCAACCACCTTACACAAAAGAAATTTTCCCCTCACTAAAATTTTAATTAATTTCTAAGAAAATTTATACATTAAACAATTACAAAATTTAAAAACCATGTAACAAATAATCACAAATTTTCTTAAATATTAATGCATGAAAAATCAAAATATAAAAAATTTTAAATCTTATATCTTCTATTTTCTATTCCTTAATATTCAAAAAGCATTTAACAAATTTTCAAGTTTCCAAATATATGAATGATAAAAAATATTGAAAAAAAATATTACTAATTGCATTTTGTATTCCTTGAGTCAACTTCTTACCATGAGCAACCTACAAAATATAAGGAAAAAAATTAAGTCTGCTATTTCAATTGCAATGCTAAATAATAAATATGTACTTGTAGGTTTTAACAATGCTAGTAACGAAAGGGCAATTTCAGTACTTGGATTAAATGTACTTGTATACGCTTTGTGTGGTAGGATGTATTTGTATTTCAGTTGTATTCAATGACTGTAGTTATTAGATATTTGTCAAGTATAACTAATACATTGTAATTATAATGATACAAAATATTATAAATATTAATAAACTTGGTTTTCCACAGGAACATGGAAAAATCATTATGAAAATATTCTTTATGGTATCAGAGTTGTTCTTCGAAATTTTCCCCTTCTTCATGTATTTCTACTTCCATGGCTACTACTTCATCTTCTTCTACTACCTTTGTTGTATCCTCTTCTTCTCCTCTATTATCTTCATACTCCCATCCATCTTTTGATGTGTCTAATATTCAAAATTATGTTAGTGAAATTCTCAACTATATAAACTATCTCCTTTAGCAGTCCCTAATCATCCCTATTTTTGCTAGTTATGATGTTTATGATCATATAGATGGTTCCAATGAGTGTCCACGTCAAAATCTCACTACAGATGATGGTTCTTCCTTTCCTAATCCTGCTTATTTTCTTTGGTGTCATGTTGATGCACTTGTTTTATCATGGATTCAATCAACTGTTTCTTTTGATATTCTCCGTTCTCTCTTTAAACCAAATGTCCAACTTGCTACTTGACAAGCCTGGTTATTTAATGAACAATTGTTTAAGGATAAGGCCTACTCTCACTTGTTACAACTCAAATATGAATTCTATAGTATTACTAAAGGTAATCCCTTCATTGATGAGTATCTTCAAAATCTCAAATCTATATATGATACCTTAATTTATGTCGATTATAATTTATCTAAAATTGATAAGGTATTGCAAATCCTTGATGGTTTTTCCTAAGAATATGACAATGCCCTTATTAATCTTCGATCTAAACGGCCTTTCCCATCCTTTCTTAATGTCTGAATTGATTTATACCTTAAAGAGCTTCATCTTACCAAATTGGATCATCTCCAAGTCTGAAAGTGCTACTGCATTTACTGCCACCACTCAATCTTCTTCCCTTCCTCCTCAATCAAATTCCAATCCAAACTTTACTCATTATGGTCATTCTAATGGTTATCAAAATAATTATCCTTGTGGTAGAGGTCGTGGTAAATTCCTCCATAAAGGATGTTAACATCATGATTATCACTAACAAGGACAAATTTTTGGTTTTCACTTCCAATGTCCTTCATCAAATTCATGACCTTTCTATTCTTCTTATACCTCTCAATTATCATCCATGGCTGGTATTCTTGGTCCACGTCACTTTCCTCTTTCTCCTACACTTATACAATGTCAATTTTGTAATGAATTTAATCACATGACTTATCATTATTCATTATTATCTCAGTCTAATCCCTTTAATCCATCTTCTTCTATTGGTACTAAACCTACAGCAAAAGCTTATATGTTATGCAACTTCAAAAACCACCCCCAACTTCTTATACCCCCAAATTTAGCAAAAGCTTATATCTCAGCGTGCAAGTTGACCCTCGCTTTTAGGCTTAAAGGCACATGTTTAGCATCAAACCCATGCGTTTGGTCTTAAATGCCTGGTGCGTGAGTCTGTGTCCTGGCTCGCATGTTCAGCCTTATGAACTTCATTTTCTACCTCAATTTTCATGCCAATATAAATACCTATATGAAATTGATTCTTTATTCAGAAAATCAATAGAAAACTTTGTTTTTTTTAATAGAAAATTAAGTTTTATTCTATTTTTTACTCACACAATGGAACCCAATTTCAGTCATGATGCATGGCTGGTGCAAGAAATTGGACCAAGTGGGCAGAATCAACCTCGGAAAGTATGACATGTGCGCTTTGCTGAAACTTAGAGGTGTCAGGATAGACTGGGACTTTTTCAATCTTGTATTCAATTTTGGGATCATGTTAGTCATGGTTTCTGGTTCGGAGCTGGCATGGACGAGATATGTCCAACTTTTAAGGAATTTTCATATTTGCTCAATACGGACCTCGAGGCTGACTTGGTTGTTCTAGTTGATTGGGTAGGTTTCTTTAACTCTTTTCTACACTGAGGCTGCTTCAGGTATGGTGAAGTATGATTTTGTTGACCTACCTACTTTTTTCAACATGTTTTAGGAAAAGAAAAAGGATGATCCAGCTTGGTTAGCTAGGTGGCTGAAGGCTTATGCATTTGGTTTGACAGCAGGTTGTATTTTTATAGGACAGGTTGGATGGGTTATGCCAAGGTGGCTGAGTTGATACCTCAGATAGGTGTGGGAAAGTCAATTGTTGGCATGATTTTGGCTGAGATGCTACTGAGCTTTGATCATCATTATATCACGAGAGGACCTTGGACTATTAGCTTGGTTCTGATCTAGGTATTAAACCTTTCCTTTTGCTTATGTGTTTTAGCATGTATGAGGTTGTTTTTATTTTCATGCTTCCTTCTAGATTTGGTTGAGAGATCATTTCAAAGTTATTATTAGACCTAAGAAACGAGACTATTCTGTAGCCTGGTATCGTACTCAAAGTATTACCATCAATTTTCCCATAGAGAAGGACTAGATCAGTTAGTTGATGGAGCTGAGTTCTTCTGACTTACTTTGGAGGCCTGATTGGTATGTCATCAAGCAGTTCATGTTGCGGAGCCAAGGATTCGAGCACGTGTATCTGCTTGGTTTCAAAGAGGTGTCTTGGTATCAAGCTACTCAAGTTCTTTACCAGATGGGACATGATTAAGATGTGCCCCCAGATGGTCCACTTTTTATAGCTACTACTCTGAATGACCGAGTGGCTAGAGCTATTCTTTCTTGTTGGATTCGAGACTTCACGAGGGCGATGATTATCCTAGGTGATGATTATGGTAAGCTTTTGAAGTACCTCAAGTGATTGATTAAATATGTTGGCCAAAGGAAAAGGTGAAGCGATATGCTCTTTTGACCAAAATAAGTATGAGTTTAGCCTTAGGAAAATAAGACTTTTGTTCATTTTTCTTATTTACTGTCTCAAGTTTCTTGTGTTAGATGTTCCAAAAGATGAATAAGACCTTAATAAAATGTATTTTTATTTCATTAAGCTCTTATTTTTTCCTAAGCTGACCTTTCGAGTTTTCAACTTAACAACTTGATTTTTTCCTAGACTGCTTTTTTTATTTTCAGTCTAGTAGGTTATACCCTAAATTTTACCTAAGCCGCCCACTTGGGTTTTCAGCTTAGCGGGTTTCATTCTTTTTTGGATTTTTGTTTTTGTATTTTTAACTCTTGCATGCAATGTTAAAGAGCCCAATGAGAATGAAACTTTGAATTTTATTAAATGCTTTGGATCGTGCCTATAAAGGCTGCCTAGATATCTCCTTATAATAGATTTTTTAAAAGATAAAGTACATGGTAATTTTTAGAGAATCAGGATCACATAGCTCTTGTTACAGTAATGTGATGCCTGAATGCATGCTCATGCAACAAGAACACTAGATGAAGTATTTCTTGAGCTGGTCGAGGTTGGTCGGATGATTGAATTCATTACTGTCGATGTCTATCAGAATGATGCCTCCTCATAACATGATCTTTTTGATGATGTAAGGTCCACTCCAAGGAGGTCTGAATTTCCCTCGAAAATCATGTATGACTTATCTGATTTCTCTTAGGACTAGGTCACCTTCCTGAAGGTTATGACTTTGAACCCTCTTGTTGAAATGTTCTACAAGCCTTATCTGATAATTTTGAGCATGGTGAAGTGCTTTAAAACTTTTCTCATCGATCAGGTTGAGTTGGTAATAATAGGCTTGTTGCCAGTTGAGTTCAGAAATCTGAGCTTCTTAAAGAACTTTGGCCTTCTGAATCTCTAACTCCATGGGGAGGACTACTTCCATTCCATAGATTAGTGAGTAGGGTGTGACTCTGGTAGCTGACTTATATGTAGTTCTGTACCCAATAAGGGCTCTTAGTAAATACTGATGCTAACCTTTGTAGTTACTGGTCATTTTTTGAAACATGTTCTTCAATGCTTTATTGACAGCCTCAACTGCACCAATGGTTTGAGGTCTATATAGTAAAGACCTATGGTGTTCTATCTTTTCTTTCATTAGGAGAGTGACTACCTCTTTTTGGAAGTGAGAGTCATTATCTGAGATGATCTTGTGTGGGGCACCAAACCTTGTGATGATGTTTGTTTTGATGAACTGGGCCACCTTCTTTAAGTCCAGGACTTGGTAAGGTACAGCTTCAACCAACTTGGTGAAGTAATCAATAGCCACTAGGATGTATTCATGGCCAGCAGATGATTTTAGTGAGATTTCACTGATGACATCGATGCCACAAAGGGCAAAGGGATAAGAAGTTGAAATTGGATTGAATGAAGAAGAGGAGAGCTTTTGAATCTTGGCATATTCTTTACATTTGGAACACCTTTGGGAAAATCGTGCACTGTCTCCATTCATGGTTAGCCATTAGTAACCTTGATTCATGATTTTACGAGATAGAGCCCATTCATTCATGTGAGTGCCATCTGTCCCTCCATGGATTTCTTCTATGATTTTGTTGGCTTCTTCATCAGAGACGCATCTTAAGTGGATGCCATTCCCGGTTTTTTTGTCGAGGATGCCACCTCTTGGAATATATCTGAAAGCCAGTTACCTTATGTTTCTCCTTTCAGATTTGGAGGCATCTTTAGGATATTCGCCTTTAGAAAGGTAGATGTATATGTCCCAATACCAAGGTTTTTCCTCAACTTCTTAAATATTCAGAAAATGGGGTAGGAAGCTCACTTCGTGCTTGATGCTTATCAAAATAGGATGGATAAGGAATCCATTGTGTATTTCAATCATAGATGTCAGGTTGCTAGTGCATCAAAAAATCTGTTTTGCATTCTCAGAAAATAGTAAAAGGATAGAGCATCAAAACTCTTTGCTAACTCTTCGAGTCATTTATGGTAAGGAACAAGCCACTTTTTTTATTTTCTATTTGCCTAAGGTTACAATCTCTATAAACTTATAGATTCTTGATTTTAATTTAAATGGTTGATTCCAATCCATAGACACATGCTTCATATTCAACTTAATTGTTTTTTTTATCTCGAAATCCAGTTTGATTGCCAAAGGTAAGCTTTCACTGGTAGGCGTAAGGAAACCATCTCGGTGCCATATCCCTTTTTGTTGGCTGCTCCATCAAAGAATACTTTCCATACTTCATTTTGGAGAAATAAATGTCTTCATTAGGAAATTTGGGTTCTTCCAAATGATCGTCTATTGGAGCAACGACCAGTTGGTAGGTGATGACACTACCCTTGATGGCTTTTCTCGAAACATATTTGAGGTTATAGGCTACCAGGACCATCATCCATCTAGTCATCTTGTTATCCAAGATAGGCTTTTCTATGAGGTACTTGAGTGGACTTTGGTCAGTGAAGAGATGTGTGATGTATGCTCCCAAGTGGTGTCTTAACTTATGACATATCCATATTAGAGCTAGGCAGAGCTTTTCGATGTAATTATACTTGAGCTCGTGGGTTAGCATTCTCTTGCTCAAATAATCGATGTCATTTTCCTTATGAGAATCAAGAGTATTTGGTGCCAAAATAGCACCTATGGCTTCATCAATGACCATTAGGTAGAGTAGTTATGGTTGGCCAAGCCTAGGTGGCTGCAGAACTGGCGAATTCAGAAGGTAATGCTTGATTTACTCAAATACTGCTTGACACTCCTCATTCCACTGCTTGGAGGAATTCTTTTTCATCAAGTTGAATATAGAACCATAAGTATCTTCTAATTGGCTAGTGAACTAACTAATGTATTGGAGGCGACTCGAGAAACCTCTTATCTCTTTTTCAATTTTAGGAGGTAGCATGTTGAGAATTGCTTTGGATTTGGCAGGGTCAACTTCAATCCCTTTCTTGCTAGCCATGTAAATGAGGAACACTCTAGATGATGCTCTAAATATGTACTTATTAGGATTGAGCTTGAGGTTATACTATCGAAGTCTGAGGAAGAACATATCCAGTGCTTATTGATGCTATTCTACAGTAGCACCCTTATTGACCATGTCATCAACTTAAACTTCATCCTTTTTG
>CAOJBK012710661.1:0-11304 GCA_948294925.1 Codiaeum variegatum | reverse complement strand
AAAATCCATAATGAAGAGACTCGAGTGCATGGTAGTTATGATCAATAGGTCCAAGTAAAATATTCATTGATTTGATCATCAATATTCATTCCTATTTAGCTAGTTGCGATATGTTATGTTAGACATCAATCACGACTTATGGGACTATGTATGAAATGGGATTCTATGCATAGATAAAGAGAAAAAAAATGGATTTTCTCTATCTCGATGCTATTTAGGACATCAATCTAGTGAGTCACAAACTGTAAAATATTGAGCAAGCGATGGATAAAGATATTATAATAATATTTAATTAAAGGGTTCAATTAATTATTAATTATAATCGAATTAAACTTGTAATTAAATTTACAAAGATACTATCATGTCTTGAAGTTCATTTCATAATGAGTGTATTTCAATTTAGTTAATTTTGTATGAGATGTAAAATATTGAAGACTAAATTGAAATTGGACTTGGACTAAAAGGAATTAAATAATTAGTTATGAGATAACTAATTTTTTGTTATGTAGAGATTCTCAACTAACTAAAAGTGATAACAACTCACACTTCATTAGCTTCATGTCTTGACAAGTGTTTTCATGCAATTCACTTAGTCATGACATGTGTCCAAGTTAATGGAGAAATAAGATGAGTCATCAAGTGTGTGGGTTTTCTCTACACCTCCACCATGTAAAAGGCAAAAGTGTTTTGTCTAACATGGTGCAAGCTTTAAGTTAAATTTTTAGATTTTTGAGAAAAGAGTGAGGAGAGAACTTTGAAGTGTTCAAGAACTTTCTCTTCTTCTTAACTCATAAAACTAGAAATTGGCCTAAAGTTAAGGAAGTCCAAGACCTAAAACACTTATCATTTCCTTAACTTGTAGGTGGGACTTGGACATTAATCAAGGGCAACCTAAAGGGCAAAGGGCCTAGTCCAACATCAAGTAAGAAGAGGATTCCTTACTTGCTCAAGCTTAGTGTGAGATAGCTAGAGGTTTCGCATTTGATGAGCTAAACCAAGGAGGAAAGAAAAGGTATTTGATACTTTATTCTCTCTTCTTTATGGGTTTTGTGTTTTGCACAAAACTGGTAGATCAAATCTTTGATGGGTTAAATGTGGTCCTTTATGTGTTCAAGTGATTTTATCAATGTATTTAATTTAATCACTTAAACCTCTTTTGTTAAAAGTGTTTTGACAAAAGAATTTTAAATGGAAAAATGATTTTTAAAACTCAAAAATTAAAATCAATTAATGTTTCCGCTTCCGCTACATGACTCGCATTTTCCTTCAACATTGGCCCAAATATACTCTCCAAAGGTTCAGCCTAGTTGAAGGCATTGTCTATGAATGTTTTCAAGAAGACATTAATGAAGGTCTGGAGCCAAGAATATACTTTCAAAGGCCCTGACCCGAGAACGTGAACCCTAGGGCAGGTACCCACCGCCTTAGGAGTAACTATAAAAGGGGGTTTAACTCCCAGGGCAAGGGATCCCATCTTGAATATTCAAACTTTACCCTTTGCTCCGGCAAAAAACCCTAGGAGTAGGTTTTTAACTTAACTTTTCCAGTCATTATCGACTACAATTGTCTCACCAGAGTGATGACGATCGCCTAAATCCAAAGGAAGAATTAGTTGACTGCGTCTGCCTATATACCGACCCAACTCCTTCAGACTAGGAGCTCCCGACAATGGTTCAGCCTACACCTTAGAGAAAAAGATTCATTTAGGGCATTTGAAGTGAAGATCGGCGGAGTCATCCTCATTTACTTCAAGGACACGTATCAGAACCTAGATTTACACTTGTATTTCTTTGGTTTATTTTATATTTCCTTTGTTCTGTACTTAGAAAAAATATAAAAAATATTGCTTGTTTGGATATAAATTGTTTAGGTTAAAATTATCTTTTAATTAGATTCCTATATTTTGGGTTTGTTTTTATTTATCTTCTTTAGACTAACACGAGAAATTCTAAAACTTAAATTTATTGAAGTAAGGACATTTTGACCGATACATCCATCCCGAGTGTCCTAAACGGCTCGGGACTCAAATTCTAACGCGAACAAACTCGAGGTCGAATTTGAGCTAGTTAAAATTCAGCTTAATCTCAAGCTCGGTTAGATTATACTCCTACCTAGGCTTCATTCCTCATTATTATTAATAAAAGCTATTTTTCACTGATAAAAACGTTTATCTATTTAGAAAAGGAAAAACATTTATCTTAAAATTAGGCTGAAGCATTTTATGTGGCTTGTATATTTTTTATAAAAAAAAAAAGAATGAAATTCAGAAAAAATATAATGTAGTTAAATAAATAAAAAAGAAATTCAAAATAAATATAATGGAGTGGTAGTATGCAAAGAGAATCAAATGAAATAAGAATAAAAAGGAGGGAGACCCAATGAAAATGGCACTGGATAGGGAACACGCAACGCGCTCCCGTAAAAGAAACACAAGAAGTGGTGCAGTGCAGAGAGACAGTGAGATTAAAAATGTGCGGGTCTCATTTTTACAATTGGGTTGGCCTCTGCTGTCTCATTCACTTCAAAAAAGCCCAGTTGGTAACGACAACTACATTTCCTCCTAAACGACAATAACAGTCAATTACACCCAACTCAACAAGACAGAGAAAGAGAGAGAAAAGAAGTATTTTTTATTTTATTTTTTCAACTGTAAAAATATTTTTTAAAAAAAAAAACATGATTAAAAGTAGAAAGTTAAAAATTAATTGGTCTGAGGATATGTCTCCTTTCTTCCATCTGCTTGGGGAAATGGCAGCGATGTTGACTCGTGTGGTATTCCTGTTATTCCTCCGTTGATTTCGATTTTTTATTTCACTTTTTCGATAATTTTGTGCTTATGACCAGTCTATTTTTATCCATCTTGCTGATTTTGCGGTCAAAAAAAATAAAATAAATAAATTATTCATTTTCAATTTAAAAAGAGATTCATAATAATAATTAAATTGTAATTAACGCCTCTAAATAATTGATGAGGTGCAAATTATCTCATATTCCATTCCACATATGAAACGTCTATAATATGAATGTAGAAGAATTATAAAGGTTTTTTTTTGTTCGATGGAGGGATTGCAATGCTTAAATTATAAGAGTCAACTTAACAATGAGTTATCTTCACTTTTATAGGGATGTATGTACGTGATGAGGGCCAAATATAGCCTAAGCATTGTGGATTCATTCATGATTCACGGAAAAACATTCAAATCACTAAATAAATTTTAGAATTGATTTCTGACTATTGACTAATTCGAGTTGAAAGTCATCATAAGCGCTCTCATCTTTTCATTTAGTGCCTGATTAGAACATTATTGGATTTTATTGGTTTAAATTATGTGATGTCATTTTTGAATTAATGAAGATGCAATGCTATTTTAGGTTCCAGAGCATTTCTTTTCTTCCCACATGTAACTCGTTTTTTCCTCCTTCTTTCTTACTTAAATACTTGGCAAGAAGTTTGTTTCTCTATCTGTAACAAATATTTCAACTTAATCAATAATAGATTCTCTCTTCTCTCTTTAGAATTTTCTATTTATTTACTTTATTCTTCATACTTCAAATGGTATTAGTGCTTCGATTTGATAATTGATCATTTTTCAAGATTCTATTTTACTGTGATTTTATTATGTATTTGTAAGTGTTGACTAAAATGGAAGAACATGGTGAAGTTTTGCAAAATGTGACTGATGCGATAGCTATAGATCAAAATACACTTATCTATGGTGATGGAAATCCTCTAACGTTACAAGGATTAGGTCATCCAAACATGATATTAGTGTCAAATCCTCTCATTAAATCCTATTATCTCAATTGGAAAAGAGTTGTGCAAATTGCTCTTGGAGCGAAATTGAAATTAGATTTTGTTACAGGAAGATGTGCAAGACCATCTGAGAATTCTCTAAACTTTGAACAATGAATTCGAGTGGATTTAATGGTCTAGCTAATCTAGGATCATTAGAAAAAAATCAAGGTACACCAATTGATTTTTCCAATTCAAATGGTGATAAGCTTGAAGGTTGGACTAGTTTGACAGAAGTTGTACAGCTAGAAGTACAAAAGATACTAAAAGGAAAGACACCAATTACAGCTAAAGAGTTTACTAGAATGGTTGACTTTGCAATTAAGCTTCTTACATTTTCTTTGAGTTTGGGTAATTATTATGATTTGGATAATTAGATTGTAGGTTAAGGATCGTTAAGTCTTGTTTGTGCTTAGATGAAACAATTGCAAAACCTACAACTAATAACCAAATTACACCCTGTTATATTATTTGATGGAACTAGTGAACTAGTTAATTACTTTGATACAGTACATTTACATGAAAAATATTGTCTTAGTCAAGTTCTTTATGTACTTGGTTTTAAATTCAACTTGTTGTCAGTCAAGAAATGCTTTTCAAATACTAACTCCATTGTTATATTCTTCTCTGAATGTTTTATCTTTCAGGACCTACAAACTAAAGTCGTCTATGCCATTGGACAAACCAAGGGGAATCTCTATATTCTAAATATGCAAAGCTTTAATGTTGTTGCTACTCAGTCATTTCTTTCATAGAATACTATTGTCACTTAATTTTGTTTATTCCTATGTACTGCTAAACTTGATGCACAAGTAGTTAGTGCTTGTGATTATGTTGCTACTACTACTAGTGTTCTTAATAAGTTGTAAGTTACTTGGCATAGCAGACTTGGCCATTGTTTAGCTAATGCCTTAAACCATATTATTAATGTTGGCATTTCTGTACCTGATAGTAAAGATTATGGTGTTTCTTCAGTTAGTAAAAAAACTAGGCTTCCTTTTACCATTTTAGAATATCACTCACAAGTTACATTTGAAATTCTTCATATGTGGGGTCTTTATAAAGACCCTTCTCTTTAGTGCACACTATTTTCTAACTATAGTGGAAGATTATAGTAGAACTACATGGACATTTCTTATGCATCATAAGTCTTAAACTTTTTCCATTATCAACACTTTCCTTAAATTTGTTCATACTCAGTAAAATGTTGTAGTTAAAACTGTTAAGATAGACAATTGGACTAAAATTTTTAACTCTCAATGCCAAAATTTGTTTTTTGTTTTTTATTTTTTATTATTATTGTATATTCCATAAAAGAACTAATCCTTACACCCTGAAGAAAATGGAAGAGTGGAAAGAAAACATAGGCATTGCTTAGACATTACTAGGGCTCTCATGTTTCAAGCTCATTTACCTGAACAATCTTAGGGTGAGGCCATACTCATAGCTAAATAACTTATAAATATTATATCCATTGAAACTTTACAATGGCTAACCCCATATTATGTTCTTAATGGCAAAGGAACTGATTATCATATTCTTAAAACCTTTGGTTACCTTTGTTATGCAACTAATACAGAACCTAGCAAAGACAAATTTAGTTCAAGATCCATTAAGTCAATTTTCTTAAGGTACGTTCAAGGTCAAAAAGGATATAAACTCTATTATCTCTCTACTTATAAAGCTTTATCTCAAGAGATGTTCATTCCTTTGAAGAGATAATTCCTTATTTTGTAAATTCACTACTTTGTGACTCTGATCTTCCACTACTTATTGTTCCAATCTCTACTGATTCTTCTTTTGATACTCCTGTAGTTCAACATTCTTCTTTAGCTTCACCTTTTTCTCATTATCATCTTAATACTTCTATCTCTATTTCTAATCCTCCTCGTCCCTCTAATCCTAATATTTACACTTTTGATTATCCTTCTACCTCTTATAATCAAGATATTTTACCAGTTCCAGCACCATCAACAATTGATCCAGTCCAATTCACTTTATTACCATCTATTAATATTGCTTCTGATGTCAGTATTAAACATAGTACCATACCAAAAACAAAACCAAAATGCTTGACTGGTTTAGTTTCATTTGTTATTCCTTTTGCACATTTACAATGACACCCTTTTCTTGAAACCAGTAAAACCATGACTATATTTGCTACATCTAAGACTCAGTATACACCTCAAGCCTATCCTTTTATTTAATAAACGATTATTCTCAACATTATCAAGTCTTTTTTGCTCATGCTTCATAATTTCAGAAACCATATAGTTATACTCAAGCTTGTAAAGACCCACTTTGGGTTGAAGCTATAAATAAAGAATTGCAGCCTCTAGAAGCTAATGAAACATGGGATCTTACTTGTTTACCTTATGGCAAGAAAGTAGTAGGGAGTAAAAGGGTTTATAAAATTAAGTATAATGCATATGGGAATTAAGATAAATATAAGGCACATTTGGTTGTCAAAGGTTTCACACAAGTTGAGGGTAAAGACCATACTGATTCTTTTTTTCCCATATTGCTAAGACTGTAACGATGAGACTATTCTTTATTATTGTCACACAAAATAATTGGCCCATAATGGATGTCAATAATGCATTCCTTCATGGGAATTTAGATGAAGATATTTATCTAAGGCTCTATGAAGGATATACAAAGGCTTAAGCAGAAGAAGTTTGTAAGCTTAAAAAGTCTCTATATTGTCTGAAGCAAGCCTCTAGACAATGGAACAAGGAATTTACTAATAAGCTCATTCTTTTTTGTTTTACCTAGTCTTTCAATGAATATTTCCTTTTTACAAAAGGTTTAGAAGTTCAATTCATTGCTTTGTAGTTGTATGTGGATGAAGTTCTCATAATATGGCTTACTGAATCTTTTCTTTCTGATGTTGAAGCTTTCCTTCATGAAGTGTTTATAATCAAATACTTGGGTTATGCTCACTATTTTCTAGGTATGGAACTTACTAGAATAGACACAAGGACACTTCTTTGTCAAAAGGAAGTATATTTTGGACATGTTAGCTGATGTTGGGTTATTAGGTGCAAAACTAGTTTCTACTTCCATGGCTAAGAATTTGATATTATTTTCCAATGAAGGTGACTAATTTGAGCTTCCAGAAAGATACTGCAGCCTTGTTAGTCAATTATTGTATCTTAATTTTACTCATCCTGGCATTACTTTTATAATACAACAATTAAGCCAATTTGTTCAACAACCTAGAATGCCCCATCTGTAGGATTTGTTACATTTGTTGCATTGCTTAAAAGCTTGTCCTAATTATGGAATTTTTACTGCTGCCAATGATTCACTAAAGCTCATTGCCTACTGTGATGCAGATCGTGCATCTTGTTACACTCTATTTCAGGATTTAACATTTTTCTAGGTTCTAGTTTACTATCTTAGAAGAATAAGAAGCAATCAATTATCTTTCGTTCATCAGTTAAAGCTGAATATTGTCCTATAGCTACTACAGTTTGTGAATTGATGTGGATCTCCTATTTGCTTAAGGATTTCCACATTTATGTTCCATTTTTCTGTGATAATCAGGTTGCCATCATATTGCTCATAACCCAGCTTTTCACGAACAAAATAAGCATCTGGAGATAGAATGTCACATTATTCATGATAAAGTGAAAAAAGGTTTCATTAAGCCTAGTCATATCCCTTTTAATCACCAAATTGCTTATCTATTTACCCAACAACTATGTAGTCCATCGTTTAGCATATTATTGTCTAAGATGAACTTTTTAGAGCCAAGTTCATCTTGATATGGGTGGGGGGAGGGGGTGTTGAAATATGTTGGGTTTTATTAGTTTAAATATGTTTCTTTTCTTCTCACGTGCAACGCATGTTTTCCTTCTTCTTCTTCCTTGCTTAAATACTTGGTGGGAAGTTTGTTTCTTTCTCTGTAATAAACATTTCAACTTGATCAATAATAGATTCTCTCTTCTTTCTCTAGAATTTTCTATTTGTTTACTTTGCTCTTAATACTTCACAAACACGTTTTTAAGGCAATTTCATCAAGGAACCTCCAACCAAATATATTTAAAAGGCTCTCTGACACTTTTACTAGATAAGTCTCTATTACCCATATTTAGGCTCTACTTTATTACTTCCAACTCTTTCACAAAGCTATTTTCTAATTTAAGGATTAAAAATTTTTATCAGACACTTTTCTGGCTCCTAATTAGTATTATTCGACATTAATATGAGTATGTTGTTTTTAATTTAGCAATAATAATCAAGAGTGAAATTTAAAAAAGAATTTAGTGGGACATGGATTAGGTGGATGTTACTTTTTGTTACAATAGTGGAATACTCAGTGTTAGTGAATGGAGAGGAGGTTGGGCCTATTCATCCTAGTAGGGGGCTTCGACAGAGGGAACTACTTTCGCCTTATTTGTTTATTATTTATGAAAAAGGCTTTGTTAATGTTAATTAGGAAAGGGGTTAGGGAGGGTAGAGTTCATGGAAGCAAGGTCAGTCGTTATAATTCTAGTGTGTCTCATTTGATTTTTTTTTTTTGTTGATGATAGCTTTTTATTTTTTAGAGCCACTAGAGAGGTTAAAAGTCTGTTGGGTAGGTATGAGAGATGGTCGGGTCAAGCAGTTAATTTTAATAAGTCAACTATTTTGTCCAGTTCTAATGTCAAGGTAGATAAGTAAAATGAAATAAATTCAATAGCTGGGGTGTTTAATTCAGTTGAGTTGAGTAGATATTTATGGCTAACATCGCTTGTAGGAAGGTCAAAAAAGAGTATTTATCATTTTTTTTCAAGGATAAGTTATGGGGTAGAATTAGTATCTGAAAAAATAAATTGTTGTCAAGGGATGGGAAAGAGGTTCTCATTAAGTCAGTGGCTCAGACTATCCTGTCGTATTGTATGACAGTATTTCTTTTACCTGTCACAATTTGTAAAGAACTTGAGAGTATGATTAATTCCTTTTTGTTGGGTTCTAATGGGAACGGGCATAAGAAAGTTCATTGGGTTAATTGGAGTAAGCTTTGTGGGAGTAAGGATAGGGGAGGACTTGGGTTTAGAGATTTTCAAGCTTTTAAACTCTCTCTTTTAGTTAAACAAGGGTGGCAATTCCTTAGTAATCTAGAATTTTTATTTTCTAGAATGTTTAAGGCCAAATATTTTTCAGGGGAGAGTTTTTTAGATTGTAAGATAGGTTCCAATCCAAGTTATATTTGAAGAAGTATATGGAGTGCTAAGGATGTTCTTTTGATTGGGTGTAGATGGAGGATTGGGGATGGGAATAGTGTCAATATTTGGAATCAACCTTGGGTAAAAGGAAATGAAAATTTTAAGGTTCAAAGTGGGATCTTTGAGAGTAGTGAGAATTGGATGGTGAGTGATTTATTTAGTTAAGTGGGTAGAGGATCAGATAAGGATTTGATTCATGATATTTTTTTATGAGAATGATGCTAATAATATTTGTAATATGTTAGTACCTAAAAGAGATAAAGATGATTGTTTTATTTGGCACTACACAAAGAATGGCATTTATTCTTCAAAATTTAGGTATAATTTAATTAAACATATTCTTGAGGGGTGGTGGGTTAGAGAGAGAGAGAGAGGATAGAATTAGTGAGGGATGGAGAAGGCTCTGGAGATTGAATTTTCCACCTAAAATTATCCATTTTATATGGATAGTTTGTAAAGATTCTATTCCTTTAAGGATTAAGTTAGTTAATAGAGGTATTCAAGTTTCCCTTGAATGTGTTATGTGTGAACAAGGCATTGAGCATATGTATCACATTTTTTTGAATGTCTTGTTGCAGAAATTTATTTTTTCAACTTTTATTTTCAAAACCCTAATCTTGGTATGATAGTGTACATGATTGGATGCTTCAAGCTATTGTTGGAAAACCACCTGAATATATGTGTAAAATTCCTTTAATTTTATGGACTTCGTGGTGCATCAGAAATGAGAAGTGTTGAACAAATACCTTGCCTGATGTGAAGAATGCAGCTGAGTTGTGTATACAATATTATCAAGATTGGATGAGAGTTAGAAATAATTAGCGAAGCAAGGACCAGTATCTAGTGCGATAGGTTCGGTGGGAGAAACCAACAGCTGACCAGTTCTCTTGTGCCGTCAATGCTAGTCTTTTGCCATGTCATAATCGAGTGAGTATTGGGATAGTTATTAGTGACTATCATGGTCATTTCCGGGCATACGAGCAGGTATCATTGTAGGTTAAAATTTCAGTTAGAGAAGGGGAAGGTTTTGGTTTACTTAAGGCAATGAAATCGGTGGATAGCTTACAATATTCGCAAATGAAGTTTGAGCTTGATGCAAAATTAGTTGTGGACTCTATCAATAATTGTTCTGATGATATTTCGAATTTTGGAAACATTATTAGTGAGTGTTTAGTTTTCAAAAATAGTAAAAATTTTTCTATTAACTTCTCGAAATGACAAGTGAATGCTTTAGCACATTTTTTGGCTAAAGATGCACATTTCAAAATTTGTCCCACTATTTCATTTAGTGTTCTTGATTGCATTGCTAGACCATTGTTTTTGGAAAGTTTGCATTAATAGATTTTTGCTTTAGGCTTAAAAAAAGGTCTAAATACATTATGATTTATGAATTAATTTAAATATTTGAAATATTTGTCAATCAATTTGTTGTTTTTGTATATACTTGAATGTTGATTATTATTGCCAATTGTCTTGCTACTTATTTACATTATCAAACATTCTTGATTTTTTACCATAACATGTGATCGTCCCATAATGTCACTCTCCATGACCCCTCAACACATTAAATCAACACCTCAAAGGAAAAAGGAAGAAGAAGAAGGGGGAAGAAATATATTTGTTGTAAAAATGTTATTCTCGATAGTTTATTCAGGACAACTAAGTACATTATATAAATCAAATTGACAGTTTGCAACTAATAATTTCACAAAAATTAACCACATTAAAGAATATTTATTATATTTTAAATATTATATATTAAGAGGAGCTGACTAAGTGCACTAATTTGATTTTTTATATGAATTGAGGCACAGGCAGAGAAGAGCAAAGGGGATAGAAGATTTGCAATGGGCCTTTCGTTGTTTCAAATCGTAAATCTTTCTCCTCGTTTCTTTTTACTATGTTTGCCTTTAAATTCTTATTTTTAAAATCATTGTTATTTGAGATCTCCATAGAGATCGAGTCTCGTCTTGTGCGAATGTTTTTGTCTCGTCTTGTGTGAGTGAATTAGTCTCGTTTCTGTGCGAGTTTTTTTCTATTTGTATTATTTCGATTCTGAATTTTTTATTTTTTCTACATAATTATCTCTATTCTTATTCCTCCCTCACATTGGAGAACATGAAAGAGTTACATAAGAAAACACCATTCTAAAGGATTCCATTTTTAATGAATTGACAATGATAAAATGGAGTCTTATTGACTGATTTTTCACTGAGATTTCCAACAAGCATTGTCAAGCCTCAGCCGCCCTAGGAAACTGCTCGGTCGACGGTTACAAGGTCGAAAATAAGTTGATAA
>CAOJBK012710522.1:0-14197 GCA_948294925.1 Codiaeum variegatum | reverse complement strand
ATAGGTAGGAACATCATTAATCCAAAAAGATAGTCACCTCTATTGTCATTCATGATAAGTATGAAATACTTATTCGTATGGAGGTAGCGAGTCTCATGCTATAGACATGTGATGTCGTGACAACACGTGTATATGCTCATATGATGAGTAATTCAAATAGTGACACTAAATGGTAGATATATGAATTTTATCCACTAGTCAATATCTTATCATGTAGATCGTAATTATGCATATAATCCTTAGACTTGAGGTGACATGTTATTAGTGGTTATGGTTTGTTACTGCTTACATAGTGATGCTATCCAAGTATTGGTATATGGCATGTGGTGGCTATAATCAATGATATGTTGAGATAAGTGATCTCCAAGAAAGGATTCATTAACTTGGGTAAACAAGGAAGGTTCCTATGACTTATGGTTATTCTTGATACTCAAATCCTTAGCCAAGGTAGTTAAGATTCACTAGAAAGAGTTTTTAGTAGGAATCGATTTATCGAGAACTTATATGGGATTGAAGTCATATGATCTAGCATATAGGGTTTGACTATTCCATGACCCTAGCTAAGATCAAGAATCCGTAATGAAGGGATTCGAGTGCACAATAGTTATGTTCAAGAGGTCTATGTAATGTCAAGGATATGATCACGAACATTCATTTCTAATTAGGTAGTCATGATATGTTATGCTAGATGTCACTCACGACTTATGGGACTAAGTGTGCCTTATGGATTACACACTTAATGGGAAGAAAAGAGTTTTCTTTATCCCATTGCTAATTAGAGCATGAACCTAGCAAGTCACACACCATAAATCATTTACCATGACTTGGAATTTTATCATACTAATAATTGATTAAAGAGCTTAATTAATTATTAATGATGATTGAATTAAACTTGTAATTAAATTTGCAAAGACCCTAACATGTCTTGAAGTTTAATTCATAAAGGGATTAATTCAATTATGTCATAGTTTGTATGGGATACAAATGAGCATGACTAAATTGATATGGACCAATGTTAACAAAATTAATTTACATGAGTTGTGATTAATTTTTGGATAAATTGATTCTTACTAATTACTTGTGCTAATTAAGTTGATTAATTGACTAGTTGTCTAGTCAATTGGATACTAACACAAGTAACCCTTCTTTCCACCAACTTTTCCTTAATTTAAGGAAGATTAGTTAGAAGAGGTCAGGGTATAAATTGTAGGCTTTATCATCTTTTTGCCTAAGACAAGGAAAGATAGCACTATTTATCTTCTTCAAAATTGAGCTTTTCTCTAAAGAGTTAGAGAGAGAAACTTGAGTTGTAGGGAGTGCAAGTTACAAACACGACACCATTTATAGAGAGAGGGAGTTTATCTTTAAAGAAGAGTTCTTCAATCATAAACTCTTCTTCTATAACCTTGTGAAGGAGTGTGTGGAGCCATCTTGGTCCAAGAATCCCCAAAGTCTCAAGTTCTCATCAAAGGAGCAAGAACCAAAGCATTTGGGTAATCAAGAGAGGGTTCGAACTTTTTAAACCAGGAAAGGAGACACAAGCCTTCGGGAAAGCTTTAATGTATATCGAGCTAGAGGATTCACACTTGAGGAGCTAAACGAAGGAGGGAGTTGAGGTATTTGATACACCAAACCTTCTCATGAGTTTTATTTGTGTTTTGCACTATAAATTGGCTAAATATCCTTGATTAAGAATATGGGTCCAAATCTAGGTTTAGATGTTCATTAAAGAGTTTAATGAATAACTAAACCTACTACCTTAAAAGAGTTTGAACATAGAGACTTGCTTTACAAAAGTTTTGAAAACCAGAAACCGAACCATCTTGGTTCACGCATTTTCTCTTTTCTTCTTTAGATGCGCAACACATATTTTCCTTCACCCATATTTCCATCTTCCTTAAATAATTTTTCCTTTATTTTATCTTACCTTTATTTTACATGCGTTCATCTTCTTCTTCATTTATCTTCCATTTATTTTTTTATCTAGGTTTTGTTCTCCATCAAAACAAATCAAACCTTAAAAGTTGAAGATGATAACTCCAAAATACAATTGTGGACTCCCTTCTATTTCTAGGACTTCATAGAGTTCAAAGAACCTAGGTAGAAGATACTTCATTTGCAACTATTAAAAGTAAGTAAGTATAAAATTTTCTTATTTTGTGGTTAAATTTATTGTAATTGGTTGAATAAGGGTTTGTGTGTTGAACTTTTGTAGGAAGGGAGATGTTATTGCAAATTTTTTTATTAGACTAATCTGCGAATTAAAGATGCTGAAGGGTGAGAGGTTAAAAGAAGTAGAAATAATTATTATTTGTGTTATGGCTATTGTAATTTTTTTTACCGGGTTGTTTGTTGGTCTACTGTTGGGGGTATGAATTTATGATATTGTTGTGTGTTTGTAAAATGGTGGAATGACAGGTTGAATGGTGAAAGTTATGGGGGTTATATAAGGTAGAAAGTGCACTGAATTTTGTGGGGTTAATGTATTTTCGGTTTAGGGTATTTTGAGATGTGGACTGATATTTGGCAAATATACTAGCTTTTTCCCCATGTTCATGGTTGTTTTATTCCATAAATTGAATTTAATATGCTTGTCTTAGTGTGTTTTCAGCTCTTTTTGGTAGTTTATTGAATATCATGAGCTATGTAGTGTTATTTCAAAGTTTAGGCTTGAAAACTGAGGCAAAGGAGTGAAAACAGAGTAAAAAGAAAACCCCTGACTGCTTTATTGTCTACCACATGGTCTATGAGGCAGCCGTGCAAGATGGGATTTTAGCCATTTTACAAACAGAATGGCAGTACCTAAAATGGCCAGTCACATGGTCTGGCTCACAGACCATGGCTCAGACCATGTGACTTCAAATTTCTGCTACTCTCCCCCTTTAAACCCAATCATGATTTTTAGATACAAGGCTCACACAGTCTGCGAGCCAGACTGTGTGAGCACCTAGATAAGCCCTATAAAAGCGAATTTTGAGTTGAAAAAAAAGTGATCTTGGCCAAGTTTCAAACTTTGACACCTAAGGGCTTCACAAAACCTTAGGAGTTGCTAAGAACTAAAGAATAACATATCAAGGAAGCAATTTCAAAGTGGATTTCCATCTTTTCATCCAAATTTGAGTAAGAAACTTCAAGATTGGGCAGATTAAGCTAGAGTCTTCAATGGGTTTTTTAGTTTTCTACACTTTTCTTCTATTTTCTTATTCTTTCTCATTCATCATGACTAAACTACTTTTGTCTACCAAGATTAGACAAGTTTTAACTTGTTTGCATGAATTAATCAACTATTTTACTCAATAAATGTTAGTTTTCCTATCAAGTTATGCTTTTGAATTAAAATTTCTACATTATTACTTATAATAACATGCTTGTTTGTAATATTTGTTGTTCTTTCATTGCTAGAAATATAAAGATTGAATGTAGAACACTATTAAGCACATGGATTTATTATGTTTGCTAGAGATAGACTCACAAACACCTAGACTTTTTCATGGACTAATGTAGTGGATGTATTGATATTATATATGATTAATGAAAAAAATAATGTTTGTGGTGATAAACAATTTTATTGCTTTAATTTTTTTAACAACTTTTATTTATGAGAAATTAAATAATATAGACCGCTTAGTTTGTTGGAAGTTGTTTAGGTATCTGCCATCCTTAGCAAAAAAAAAAAAAAATAGAAATTTGACAGTTCAATGAAAATTATAGACAATTGAATAATATGGAAAAGTGAGAACAAGTTTAAAAAAATAAGGATCCCATTAATATAAAGCTGTTTAGTTCATATATAGCATTGGATCCCATTTATTACATTAAAAAAATGATAGTGGTTTGAGCACATGACAATGGCAAAAGTAGCCAAATGTCACATAGCCAACACCACTTTTTGCAAGCACAATACCAAAAAGACAAGGATTTCAAAATGATTTCAAGTTCCGAGGCAGGATATGTATGCCTTTCACAATATAAAATAACATTCTAAAAAAGTAAAGAAGTCCAAAATTTGATTCTAAAAACTAAATTCAAATTCAACTACAACTTCCATCTCCTGCTTATACCCCCTCCTCTGGTTCTAGGCCTCATGGCAAGTTGTGAACTGCTACTGGATATACCCCCCTTAGTTTTAGGCCTCCTTACAGTCATTCCTAAATTCTTTTTAGTTAGCTTAAGGATGCGTCCCTTTTTGCTAATCATAGAACTTACAACTGGATCATTATCTTGCATCACAGCAAAATCAACATCACAGTAGGTAAATATACTTTTTATTTATTCCAAAATTTCACACAGTCATATGTAAATATGTGAATATACTTACATTAACCATCAAGATCACATTTGAATCACTTGAATTTTTTAGTGCGTGGTCAACAGTAATTTCTTCTAGTATCTTCTCAATATCTCAGTACTCAAAAGCATTAAAACTCATAAATTTAACTTACCAAAGGCAATATAACTTGCCCTATGCAAGAAATACATTGGAATATCATGTTTAGCTTGAGAGGCAGAGCCACCAGCAATCGCTCTTAAAGGCAGGACATCATCTCACATATGGATTTCATTACCAAGCATACTATGGGCTATGTTTTTTGGGTCAATATTTGGGGAATGGGTGTTTAGGGATTATATATGAGTGTTTAAGGGGTCAGTTGGTGGGATTTTAGGCTAAGTGTTTAAGGGATCAGTTGGAGGAATTTCTGGTTGAGTGTTTTGGGGGTCTTTTGGTGGGATATATGGGTGAGTATTTAGGGAGTTAGTTGGTGGGCTTCCCGGTTCAATGTTTAGGGGGTCATTTGGTGGGATTTCTGGTTGAGTGTGTAGGGTTTCGGGGAGGTCATCATTCATTTCCTATAATATAACAAATCTATAACATGGAAGCACATATTTAACACCAAATTCATTTTCCAAAATCAATAACTCATTCACTATTTAATAAATATAATAAATTTAAATTACATTATTGCTTTGGATAAATTGGTAGCTTATTTGAGATGGGTTCAACTTAATTGGTTCTTGATTGAAAAGCCAATCAATGTTGCCTCTGCTTGAATCATCAGGCATCCATTGTAAGGTAACTAGTGCATGAACAGTTGGCTTAGATTTTTCTTCACTTGTTTTGGCCTTGGTGGAACCCTTGCCTTCCTCTTAACTTGTTAAAATTAATTTTTTTTGTTAGAAATTAAAAAAAAAATCAAGAGTAATAAACTTAAATATATAGTTGATGAAAGAATTACATATTGTAAAATATTTGTTATTGCAGATTGTTCACCATATTGATGTGCATCAGCTACTCCCTTAGAGTGAAACCTCTTATTATATCATTGCATCCCATACATAGTACATGTCATAACTTGACCCTTCCTTGAAACCTTTTCTTTTATTTGCTAAATGTTTTAACTCTTCAACCTCAACTCTTCTCATTTCCTCTTTCCTCCCTCTTTTTTTAACATTTTTAGGTAGGGGTTTAAGTGAAGGATCATCACACGCAGGCCACATCTCACTGCCATTTATAGGGTTGATATAGTTACTATAAATCTTAAGATAGGTATCCAAAGTGCAGCATTCATCAACAAAGTCTTCAACTTTCTTCCTTTTCTATTGTAAAGCTGCCATTGCATGGGGGCATGGTGTGGAAGTAAGCTCTCACCTTCTGCAACTATAACTCTTTTCAACTTTGTCAAAATCTCCAGGACCTATAACCTCCCACTTACTACCCCCATCCTAGGTTGTAATGTAATGATGTTCCCATTCCTTTATCTTATCCACTTTCTTTTAAATTTTAGGGCATAATGGTTATGCTACCCTCCTCATAGCCTACCACTTTTTAGCAACTCTCTTCATGACCTTATTCCTTATCAACTCTAAACATGTTATAACCCCCTTGTTTCTTATATCCAAAATATAAGCATTGAAATACTCACAGAGGTTATTAAGGAGCAGGTCATACTTAGAGTATGTTTGGAAGTAATACATTATCCAATGATTAGGCTCCCACTTATTTAACCACACATATGCTTTATGATTCTTTTTTATCAACCTCTTCCATTACTTTCTTAAACCTTTGAATGTATGAAGCTCTTGCATAGTTCCACATCAAATCCTTCAGTTCTTTACCTCTAAAATCCTTTCTAAAATTTGTGTAGAGGTGTCTCACACACCATCTCTTTTTAGAGGCTGGATAAAGTGAATCTAAGGTTGGTATTAATCCATGAGTGTTAGCCACAAAACATTGTCAATATACATATACAAGTATTTGAAATAAATGAGTTTAAAATAAATACATACATACTTCTGTCTGTTAAACATCTAGGTCCTGTGCCATGGGTTCCTTTAAATGTCAAATTCATTGCCTAAATAAGTCAAAAACCAACTCCAATAATAACTATTATCCTTCCTCACAACAGTCTATGCCACTGGTAAATACAGTGATTTGCATCCAATCCCATTGCTGCAAGTATTTGCACTCCATACATGCCTTTCAGAAAACAACCATATGCTCCTATAACTGGCCTACAACTAGTAGTAAACCATTTCTTCATAGCATCAAAACATATATAAATTCCCCCGAAAACCCCATCATCATCTTGGTTATGAACTATATTAGCAGTGCTACCTAGATTTGTCTTAAGTATCTTTAATTTATATCTGTTAAGATTACCAAATTACTCCTTCTCATCCCCATTTATCAATCTCAATGCAATATCCCTAACTCTCTATGCTTTAGTCCTTTTAACCTCAATTCCCCACTCCTCTTGTATAGCCTTAACCATTCTAGATAGACTCCATAATAGATCTACCCTAAACCTCTCAAGATATGTTATAGGTAACCATTTAGCAGAGGCTTGTTTAAGACATTATTCCTTACTTTATATGTGTTAAAAAATGCCTGATTTTATTTGAAAAGTTGACTTGTCAGTGACCATGGAATTGCAGATATGTACCATATGCAGCCTTTTGAAAATATTTCCTTACATCTAATCTTATCATTCGGATTAAATTTAATATCCCAATTACGTCTTTTAGGCCACTGTTTACTGTGAGGGCCCAGTTTTCGGGCCACCTGCTTGCCTTGGGCATTTCGGCCTGAGGAAACCGACCGTGGGGGTCAGATTATGCATGGCATCGACAGTCAAGTTCTCCTATTAGGTTAACCCCTTATAGGCCCTTATGTGTATGGTGTGTGTGTGAATTGCCACTTAATACTTTGAAAAGTGTTTCATTTTTAGGTGATTAAGAAACCATTTCAACTCTATAAAAAAAAATATTATTTTGTCCAATTTGCAAAAGACAAGCCTCGAACCAAAGGATGGGTTCGGGGACTCGCGATTGATACAAAAATTTATTTTTAGAAAAAAATTTTATTTTCTAACAAATTTGGCTATTAAGTTATATGGCTTTGGTTAAAAACATTTTCATGTATGCATGATAGTTATTCCATGGTGCATGAATAGGTATATCATTTATCATGATGCATGGACAGGATAATGTTATGAGTGATAGAAATATGAATTACGAGAAAATTAAAGAAAGCAATAAATTAATAGGATTCCCTCCTCTAGCTAGAAAGGTACTAGGGAGGGTACACATCTCTAATAACGAGTAAATAAGAACAAGGTAAAATCAAATTAAAAACAACAAATAGATATAGAGGGGACCCCTCCTCTAACCATAAGGTATAGAAAGGATACACATTTTCCATTTCAATGAAAATGCAAATAAAAGAGATGATAATAATAAAAGAAAAATATAAAAAATAACAGAAAGGATTAATAAAAATAAATTCGTGGTGCTAGGAAACGAATTGAGAAAGACTCTCAATTGGCAAACATATGCAAAGAAGAAGTCAACTCGATAAATAACAAAAATAGTAAAATAAGTAAATAAAATAAATAAATAAATAAAAGGGGAAGGTTCATTCTATTAACAATGAATATATTAAGAAACAAATCATACTAAACTCTCCATTCGCAAGTATTTGCTAAGAAAAGGATTGTCTCAATTGCCATTACGATAAAAATAATGCGAACGAACAAGCATATGAAATAAATAGAAGCAAATGAAATGAAATAAATAAATAATAAAAAGGAATTAAAAAACTAAAAAATAATAAAAATAAAAGAAAGAAAATAAAAATAAATAGAATAATAAAAAAGTGATTTTGGAGTTACAACTCGCATTGGTTTGTCGGCGTATCTCATCGAATGGGAATTAAACCCCATGTTGTTATCCCTTCTTGTGAAGGGTTGAGAGTTGTTTTGAAAAGGTGGGTTGGTTAGTATTTTTTTCAAAAGCTAACCATTTTTAATAATAATAATAATAATAATAATAATAATAATAATAATAATAATAATAATAATAATAATAATAATAATAATAAGTTTAACCAGAAAGGCCTTTAATCAATTTAGATTTTAGATTAAAGAAAAATGATTTTTTTAAATGTATTTTTACTTATGTCAAATTAATAGGATTTAATTGAATTGAAACAAAAGTATCATTATCGTTTAGAGAATATTACCTTTGGTTTTTGTCGACGAGGTACTGGTGATTCAAATGGTTTAATTAGGCTGGAACAGGTCTTCGTCAAGTTTGAAGACGATCGTCAGAAATGATTTCGGTAGAGATTCAGATTTGTAGAATTTTAATAGAAATTTTAGCAAAGGTTTGATGTCAAAAACTTGTTTTAAAATGTAACCCGAAGGGTCCTATTTATAGAAAAAAAATGGACTTTGCAGGCAAAAAAAAGCCACGTACACGCTCGGGGACAGGCGCACATGCTTGGAAGCCAGTGCGCATGCAAGGCAGGAGGTGCATGCTCCTAGCCTCAGGCACGTGTGCCTAGCCTCAGGCATGTGTGCCTAGCCTTAGGTGCATGGGCCTAACCTCTGGGTTAGTTTTTGGTCCTTTTTTTTATTCAAGACGTTTTAATTCAGATAACTTCGGATTAGTTTGACCCAATTTTAGTATTTTCAGAATTTTGGGTCTGTTTTGAGTCTGATTTGAGTCTACGAGTTTAAATTGATGAGCTAGATCTGATGGTGTATAATTGAGGGTTCATAGTTGCCCCCTTATTCAATTTAGCTTTAAGCAAATGATGATTCTGATGATGGTGAACCTATAGGTGCTATGTCGGATTCTGGGCTTACGATGATGCCATATCAGTTTATGGTCTTGTGCAATACTATGTCATTTTCTAAACTTGTAGCCATGCCATGTCAGATTATCGTCTTGTTGCCATATTATATTAAGACCTTATTCCATGTTAGCTTCTAAGCTTACGGTGTGTCAAGTTGGGGATGCCAAACATTACTATTGTCACTGAATCTTGGTGATCATGCCATATGAACTTACAGACTTGTTGGATGTTAAAGTTGTGCCATGTGAGGCTTTGATCTCTTCAGATTCTGAGCTTGACAGGTAGTTGTAGTACCTTTTTCATTCGTGGGAGGAGACCTTTTTAAGAGGATGCTCCTAGGTATGTCTTGGATGAAGCTAGTTTTTTGAGGGACATGCATGTCAAGCATGGCCCATTGTGGGTCTTTATTTTGTAAAAACTTTGTATTTTATAAAACTCAATTTTTCTAAAATTGTGTTGCTTTTTGGTCATGAAAATTTATTTTTGAGAAACAAAGTATTTTTTAGTTGCCTATACAAATAGAGCCATACTTCAGCCAAAAGATGCATGGGTAATGCAAGAACCTGAACTAGGTTGACAGAATTAACCTCGAGCAATACAGGGATGGTGTTTTAGATTTATGAAAACTGGTTGGACATTTTTTTTTGTTTGAGGCTTGATGGGACATGTGTTCAAACTTGGTAATGATTTTGATGAATTACTTAGTTTAGAGCCCGAGGTTGGAAAGGCTTTGTCAGTTGGTTGCTTTAACTCTGTGAGAAGGTTTTTTGGGTTTTATTGACATAAAAAGGTGACCCTATTTTCCATGGCTATATGATTCAAGGGTTTAAAAAATGATGTTTGTCTAGGCAACTTGATAGAAGGCTTATGGTTTTGCTCTAATGGTTGAAAAGATTATGAAAGTGGTTTGGCTGATACCCTAGATGGGTGAAGAGAAGTTTGTAGTTGAGTTGGTTTTGGGACAAGATGCTGCTTAGATTTAACTATAATTATTGCTCTATTAGGGATTTATGATTGACTTTACATTAGTTGACTCCACTTAATTGAATAGTAACTGACTGATTTCTTTGGTTTAGTTGTATTAGATTCTCATTGGGGAGATGTTTTGAGGAATCCATTGGGAAAATGTTGATGTTTGAGAGATCTATTGAGGATGAGATTGGTTCCCTTAGGGAATTGATTATGTCTAAAACATGTTTGATGGATCCACTAGGGAGTGACTTGTCATTTTTGTTTAAGAGGTCCACTGGGAATATCTTTTTGAAAGAGGATGAGTGATTTAGAAAAAATGTGTTTGAGTTTCAACATTCCCTTTGTTGTGTTCCAAAAGGTGAATAAGAATTTAATAAAATGCACTAATTTGTTTGAGCTCTGGTTTTTATCTAAGTCGCCCTTTTTGATTTTTAACTTAGCGAGCTGCCTTGATTTTTGCTTAGACCGCCTTTTTTTTCTTTTAATTTTTAGTCTAGCGGGCTGTACCCTAACTTTTTCCTAAGCCACCCGTTTGGGTTTTCAACTTAGCGAGTTTCATTATTGTTTCAATTTTCTCTTTTTTTATTGTTTTTTCATGCAATGTTAAAGAGCCTAAATGAGATGAAACTTTGAATTTTATTAAATGCTTTGGATCATGCCCGTAAGGGCTTCCTACATATCTCCTTACAATAGATTTTGAAAATGAAGTACATGATCATTTTTGGAGAATCAGGTCCACGTAGTTCTTGTTATATAAATGATGATGATGATGTAAATGCAATGCTCAAATAGAGTATCGTTTGAGTTAATCTAGGCTAGTTTGATGGTTAAACTCGTTGCGGTTGGTGTCTATCAGGATGACATCTATGCCAATCATGATCTTCTTAGATTGCTTAAGGTAGGTCTAAATTTTCGTCTAGGATCCAGTTTGGATTGTTTGATTTCTTTAAGGACTAGGTCACCTTCATTCAGGTTTCTGACTCTGACCCTTTTGTTGAAGTGCCTTGCAAGCTTATATTGGTAGTTCTGAGCTTGGTGAAGGGCTTTCATACACTTCTCGTTGATGAGTTTGAGTTGATTAAAGTAGGTCTATTGCTATTCAGTTTCATTAGTTTGACTCTCTCAGAGGACTCGTACATATTGAACCTCCAACACTATGGGTAGGACTGATTCCATCCCATAGACCAGTGAGTAGCGTATTGCTTTGGTGGTTGACTTGAATGTAGTTTTGTACTTCTAGAGAATTTTGCAAGTGGAGATGACATCCTTTATGATTGTTGTTTTTAAAGAATGTTTGAGAGCCTTATTGGCAGCTCCATTGTTTAATGGTCTATAAAAGGAAGACTTATGGTGTTTGAAAGTGGCCACCTCTTTTTAGAGGTAGGGGCAATTATCTGTGATTGCTTCGAAAGGAACACCATACTTATAAATGTTGTATTGATGAATTGGGCTACCCCTTTTGAGTAAAAAAACTTTATATGGTGCAACTTCTATCCACTTGATGAAGTAGACAATGGCAACCATGATGTGTTATCAATCGGCTTAGAAACTTTTCCTTTGATTAGGAGTGATGATTCAACTTTCATTTGTCTGAGTTTCTATTTGACAGACTTACAATATTGATAGTTTGGAATATTTTAGGTGGTGAAGCTTGGATTGAGACTGGGCTTCCAAGCGAAGTGATCTCTGAACTTTTGATGTTTGTCTTTGTACTAGACCTGTTTAAGCATGCAAATGCAATGGATGCTATTTTGGAAATACTAATGGGATCTTTAACAACATTACTTATTTAATCTATTTTATGATTCTCTTTTTTCAACTGATTAAACTCAGATTCACCAGTTAGAACACTAAAAGAGAATAAGGAAACATGATCATAAAAAACTTGTTCATTTTATTCAGCTTAAAAAGGGACAAGTCATGGTTACATCAAATTGGCAATTTAAAAGTAAGGGATGGGTTACATGGAGGACTTAAAGGTTTTAGACTCATATTTATTCATACTTAGTTGACTCTAGCATAGGAAAACTCTTCACATTCGGCTTCAATTTCAGAATCTAGCAAAACTATACTTTCTTCAAGGGACCAGTTGTTGATCTTCTCAGAAGATAGTTGGATCAAGGTAGAAGGATAGGTATTCCCCTTTATCAGAGAAAAATGCAACTTCATTAAAGAGTCCATCTTTTATACAGTATTTGAAATAGATTGATTGGCAATCCTCAGCTAGCTGCTCCTCATCATAAAAGGCTTTAAAACCAAAAATGGAAAATACTTAGGACCAATCAATTATGTCTTTGATGCGGGAAGGAATGGAAATGAGTGCTTTGAAACTTGACAGGTATTGTATAATCAGTCTATCTCAATACACAAGGAGCAAATTTTCCATAACTAAGTCAACTTATTCAAATTATGTTGGTATGTTTACCATTTGTGAAGCTTTCTTCCTCCACCACGTATTGAATGAGGAAAAGGTTTCTTAAGAATTCTATTTAGTGGTTTCAAGATCTCTTCTTGTAACATTAAATTAACATTATACTGTTTTACAAAGATATTACAAATGGACTCCCAGGTCCATTTTTGGGAATCATCCAAATATACAAACCATTTTAGGGCAACACCAGAAAGTGATTGTTGGAATAGCTAAGTGAGGAGCTCACTATCCACACCCGAGGGGTGAAGGGAACCATCATAGATTTGGAGATGGGTTTTAGAGAAGGTTGTGCGATCAAAATTTTCAAAGTTAGGCATTTGAAACTTTAGAGGTAACCTTGAATTGGGGAAAAGGCTCAAAGACTTGACATACACAATGTCATCTCTTTTCTTAATCATACTCATAGTTTTCTGCATCTCCGTATGCTTTTTGACCATGACCTTAAGTAGAGGATGGTCTTGAGACCCCTTTTTTAAAGGATCCATGAGGGGGGAAATTGGTGTGGTGACCCCACGATCAACTTGTGTGGGGGTGGTAATTGGAGTAATGTCTTCTACCATGGGCTCCTTGCCAGAATTGGAGGAGATAGTTGCATTATGGGCTGGCTGGATGCCAACATGGACCATCATAGCTTGGAATTTACCAAGGATTGTCTGTTCTTGGTTTTGAAGTATGGAGGTTATAGTCTCTTGTTACTTCTTAAAAGCATCAGCTAACTGAAGGGTGAATACGGAGTCCCGCAGTGGAAGCCGGAAATGCTGTCCAGAATTGGACAACACTTCTGGATGAGTAGTACCCAGTTCATTTTTTTTAATAAACATTTATGAAACATATACCATGCCAAAACACTTTTGACATGGTTTGGTTTATATATTCATTAAACTCTTTAACAAATAAATAAACCAAAGAGGACCCATACTCAATAACAAGGATCTATCCAATTATTATGCAAAACACAATAGAAACGAAGAAGGTTTAGAAAGTATAAAATACCTCTCGCCCTCCTTCGTTAAGCTCCCCAAATGTGAAGCCTCTAGCTTGAGACATACCTAACTTTTCCCAAAAGCTTGTTCTCTAGTCCTTTTCAAGAAGCTTGAATCCTTTCTCATTAGAATCACCCAAATGATTTTATTCTTGCTTCTTTACTTAAGAACTTAAGGCTTTGAGGATGGCTTTGGACTTTGATGCTTCATCACACTACCTTCCCAAGGGTTATTGAAAATAAGTTTAAGATTGAAGAAGTATTCTTCAATCTAAACTTCCTCTCAAATTTTGCTGAGAATTTAAAGCTTTCTCTCTCTAACTCTTAGAGAGCTTCTCTCTCTAAACCATTGGAGAAGATGATGAATAGTGAATATGAAACTTATAATATTGACCTTAGGCCAAAGATGACAGCCCCACCCCATTAAATACTCATACACATCATCATTTAAATCACCTAACTCAATAAATGATAAGTGATGATGATGGGTTACATGAGCTAGTATGCCATTGGCTTAAATTGACTAAGTAATTAGTCAACAAGTCAATGTAATTAGCACATGAATGTTGTAGGAATCATCTTTGCCTAATAATTAATCATATCTCATGTAATTAACTATCATCTTAGTCCAAAGCCATTTCAATTTGTCATACCCATTTGTATCTCATACAAACTA
>CAOJBK012709735.1:0-13737 GCA_948294925.1 Codiaeum variegatum | reverse complement strand
TTGGGCATGCCTTGTTGAGATTAGTGAAATCCACACACATTCTATGGCCTCTGCTTACTTTCTTGACTATCACCACATTTGCTAGCCATTCGGGGAACTGTACTTCTCTAATAAATCCAACTGCAAGTAGCTTCTTCACTTCATCATCAATTATGGCTTGTCTCTCTGGCCTAAAGTATCTCTTCTTTTGTTTAACAGGCCTGTAGGCAGGATCCACATGTAGCTTGTAGGTGATCACTTATGGGCTGATTCCTGGCATGTCGTTGGTAGTCTAGGCAAAGGTTGTCGTGCTCTCTGCCAAGAATGTTTGTCCCTACTCTTTCTCTTCCAAACTAAGTGCAGAGTTGATCTAGAGGGTTTAGCCATCAACATGCACCTGGCAGGGTTCGAGTTTCTGGGTGGACTCGCCCTTGGACTCTTCTAGGGCTTCGTAAGGAAATGTCTCCACCATGTTTACCTCACTGTTCTCCGAGGATATGGATTTTCTCTTCTTCTCTTCTGGAAGTGTCATCTTAGAGGTTGCATCCTCGTAGATGTGCAGGTCTGAACCGTCCGGGAGAGCAACTGTCATTCTGCCTCTTCTAACATTAACCGAGGCATCTAGGTCCCATAACAAGGGCCTTCCCAACATAATGTTATATGCCATTGGTAGCTTAGTCACCACAAAGAGGGCCATTACTGCTATTGCCTTCGGGGCTCGGCCCACTGTTATAGGCAATTCAATTGTGCCCATAGCTGGAATGATAGCTTTGCCTTGAGTTCAAATTGGAGCCTTTAGAGGCTGAATCATTGAGCTATCAAATCCCCATCTACAAATATCCTTCAGACATTGAACTTGGCTACCACAGCAGAAATAACTATGGCTTCGGCCTTTGTAGTAGATCGGCTGGCGGACTAGGATGCAAGTTGTTTTGTGCCATTGAAAAACACAAACTCTGAATGTCTATGGGTTTGAGCCAACTCCTTCTGCTTCTTTCTACTCATGGGAATTTCTTCTGGGCCCCCTGTAAGGCATAGGATGACTCTAGCCACTCCCTCTCAATTGGTACTGGCTCTGAAGGGTTTGCTGGGTTTGCTCTGTCACTCCTTTTTCACATAGTTGGTGAGGTAGCCTTGTTTGATCAACCTCTTAATTTCTTCCATGAGGGATCTGTAAGTATTAGTTGTATGCCCATGGGTGTTGTGGAACTTGCACCACAGAGATTGATCTATTTTGTTTGGATCTCTCCTTATGGGTGTGGGCTTCCTCCAGATGCTCTTGTCTTGGAATGCAGAGAATACCACCCCGGGGTTCGCATTTAGGGGTGTGAGTTTGGAGGATTCAAATCTCTCCCTTCTTGGGGGGTCGGTGTTTCTTTGCTGAGTATAACCTCGCTGTTGATTTTTCCTGTAAGGGGTTCCTCCACCCCCCAATGGTTATTCCTCTTTCCTAGCTTTCTTCTGGGATGAGCCTCCCTCTTCTGGCTTTCTCTTCCTATAAAACCTGCTCTCCCTGAAAGTGTCATCCTGCTTAATGTATTCCTCTGCAATAGTCATTGCTTCATTCAAGGTTCGGGGCGAACTCCTGACAAAAGCTTTGAAATAGTCCTAGTGGCTAGTACATTTTTGGAGGGCTTCTATTGCCCTTGGTTCATCTATATCCGTCACCTTCAATGTCTCCCTGTTGGACCTGGCAATGAAGTCCCTTAATGACTCATCTGACCCTGCTTTATCTGCTCCAGGGCTCGGGTTGGTGTTGGTATTGGAATCGAGGCTGAGAACCTTTTGACAAATAGATTCATCAGGCTCCAAAATAAGTCTATGCTGCCTTCGGGTAGGCTATCATACCACTTCACGGCCGCCCCTCCTAGTGTGCCTCTGAAGGCTTGGCAAAGTGCTTCATCCTTGGTGGTCTGCAGCTCCACCAAATGTTTGTATTTTAGGGCGTGAGCCTTGGGGTCCTGACGGCCATCATACTTATCCATTCTGGGCTGTTTGAATTTGTCAGGCATCTGGTATTCTTCGATGTGCCTGGCAAATGGAGATTTGAGACGCATGGAGAAGTCTCTCCTCCTGTCTGGCTTCGGTTCCGCCATCTCTTCAACATATTTCCGAACCTCATCTCTGAGGGACATTCTGGACCCATAGTGGCTCAAAGCCTCCTGTTCATCTCTCCTGTGGTTCGCCTACTCTGATCCCCTGTGAGATCTATTCTGGTACACTTCCTCTCTCAAGTTAGCATCAAATTTGTCTCCTTCTGCCTTCTTTTCTTCTCTTTGCTGCCTCCCTTCTCTATCATCCCTCCTTGATTCCCTGCACGGTACCGGTGGCATGGACCTATCCTGGTTCCTCTCCTCGGCTGGCCTGACTGCTGGTTCACTAACTGGGACATGAGCATTCTCTCCTTAATCCGCTAGAGGATTGTTTTCCATTATTATTGGTGGATCAGGCATTTGTGCCACTTAGAGAGGTGTAATCAAGGGTACCAAGTTGCTGAGTAAGCCTTGTAAGGCTGTCACCAAATCTAGAGTCGCTCTAGGTGGAGTGGGTTATGAAACTAGAGTGGAAGGGCTTGGGGTTTGAGGTTGGTTTATTAACCTTTGCAAGCTCTGTAAGGAAGTAACTATGTTAGCGAGAGCTGCAGTTGGGTTTTGAGGTGTTATAGTTGTGTTTGCTGCTGGGTTGACGGTAGTAGGAGAAGGACTATCCTCTACCACGCGGGCTTTTTCGTGGGTGTGGGTGTGTTCCATTGTGAGTTATGAATTTGTGGCAGGTATTGGATTGTGCTTGATTAGGAAACTCTACGTTCCCTACAGACGACGCCAAATGATGCGTGCGGGGTTTGATCACGCTAGAATGCGACTGCTCTGGTTGGACTAGAATGGACCTGCACAGGGTAAATAATGGTCAGGGGTGCCGGATGTTGTGTCTAGCTATAACCCTTCGACGCTCAAGTCGATGGAAGAGTTGAATCACAAATGGAACAGTGTATGGTTGAGAGCTTTTAGAGGGTAGATTTGCATTACCTTGTTCAGGTTGTGAATGCATGTATTTATAGGGTGAAGAACCCTGTAGAAGGGGGCATGTGTCGAGCCTGGGTACTTTGGCAGTGTATCTCTCAATGGGTCCTGTGACACCTGTCTGTTATCAAATCCCCAAACTCCGAGGGTCGCTAGTGGACAAATCCTATGAGGGCTTCGGGTTCGGTCTTGACTATATGCTGCAGAGTTCGGTCTGAATTCAAGGTCGCCGTTGAGGCAGAACCAGGCTGAGACTGACCCGTATTACATATATTTTTTTTAGTGGGAGCTGAATACATAAATTAGTTCACAAACATAAAAATTATGAAATTATAACAATTTTATTTATATGATAAATATTTTTGAAATATTTATTGATACTGGTTAAATAGGTTCCAAAAATTTTGAATATGTTAGAAAAAAAATTATAAGTGTAATTAGAAATAAATTTTAAAAAATATATAAATAAATTTAATGTGGTTTAGTTTCAACAAATCTATTCATAATTCTCGAAAAATAATACTTTGTATGATCAAATTACAATATAAATGGACAAAATTGCATACTCTTTTCCAATATCTTCACTCATTTAGGTATTTTTAGACAAAATCGCACACTCTTAAGCAAAATGGAAAAAAAATCTATTATAATACTCTTATTTGTAAGAAGTCATTTTATTCAAGTTTTCATACTTATATAAGGAAATTATATTACATATATTAATTTTTTTTTTCATAATTATTATGTCTTATTTACTCTTTGGGTGCTATGAAATGAACAAATGAATTAAGATTGGTGAAAGAGTAAAAAATCTCATTGATTCATCAAAATTTTTGTTGAGCAAATTGTTCACGAGTAATATAGAGTAAGTAGAGTATCAATCCCACGAGAATTGGTGAAAAATACCAACTCAATTAATTCTAATTATTATTTAGACTATTGAAATAAATTGATATTAAAATAAAAACAATAGTGATGTAAATTAATAAACTAAAATGCAATGATTATGAAAATCTAGGACTCGGGGTTCATTGATTAACTACCTATGTTAAATCATAAAGATTAATATGTGTAACTTAACAATAAATTACAGAGCCTGACTTTCTAAATTTAACACAACCCTCTCTCAAGATGGAATGTCAACATCCAAATTGCTCCTAATTCTACTATTATGATACCAAGAAACAAGTTGAATTCATTAAGTTCTATAAAATAGTGTTCATGCTTCATAGATGTATCTTTATCTCTAAGTGATACTAAACCTATGTCAATTGTTTCGCAGTTCTGAAATCAAATCGCAGCTCTAGCTTGTAAATTTAATTTCTTAAATCAAGGATTAATTGGCAAAAAAAAATCCTAACATGAAGTTCTAAATCAATTGATACAATTCATATGCAAAGTTAACAATACATGTAATTAACACATCACATAGGTAAAGTAACAAACTACATTCCAAATCCTAAAATTGAGATTTAATTACTCATGTTGTAAAGTAAAGTAATAAGAACAAATAAAATCATAATCACGGCAAATAAGAATTTAAAGAAAAGCAAAAGGAAGAGATTTGAAAAAAGAATTAAAACTCTTGATTGAATATGAAATCCTTGTATTTTTCCTCCAATTCTTGATTGAATCCAAAGGAAAATCCAAATAATAGTAGTTCTATTCAATCTCTAAAGTAGTTAACCCTGTAATAATTCAATAAATCTTCTTATATAATCTCCTATCCTAATTACGGTCAAAATCCTATTAAAATTTGAAAAAAAATAAAGTTTTAGCTCATAAAACACTTAGCTAAAAGTTGGAAAATCATGGCTTCAACCCACAGAATACAAAAAGTTCAGTTCAACACTTGGTGCCATGCCAAAACCTTCTTCCCATACACCAGAACCTTCTGGCTTCATGTGGAAATTTCCTAGCTTCACGTCGAAAACCCATTTTCTTTAATTTTCACTATTCAACTTGTCTCCAAGGTATTCCAACGTGTGCCTTTTATCATCATTTTCAACCTTTGATCATCTCTTTTAAGCCTTTAAACCTACAAAACTCAAGTAAACCTTCATCAAACAAATAACAACAAATATAAATACTTAACTAACCTAAATGCATGCAAAACTACTCTAAAATGGTTGACAAATCACACTAAAACTAATGCAATTCTATACATTAACAAATATACATTGCTATGTACAAAGAGTTTACATGGAAAATTCAAAACTAATATAACTAATTCCTAACAAACTCTCAAACAACGTATATTGTTGAATTATCATACTCCTATAAATAATTCACATAGATTACTATAGGGAAGCAGTTTGGTGCTTAGTAGTTCATCGTCTCTTATGCTACACCACTTACTGGCTCATACTCCCTCTTAATTAGTGCTACATAAATATACAAACTCCTATTCTATTTACTATATGATGGAACTCTCTGGGATGTAGTGCTTTCTTAAGCAGGTCTGCAATTTGATCCGAGGATTTTACATATTTGGTTTCAATAGAGTTAGATTGTAATTTTTCTTTGATATAATGACAATTGAGTTCAACTTGTTTAGTCCTCTCATTGAAGATTGGATGATTAACTATACACATTGTCACAATACAAACTCGTTAATTCCTTAAAAATAACTTTAAAAGTCTTTTAATAAAGAGGTTAACCAAATAATTTCAGTGACAACCATTTTTGTTGCTTTATATTTTGCTTCAGTAGAACTTTTGGCTATAGTAATCTGCTTTTTAGATTTCCATCTTATCACATACTTACCCAAAAAGACACAATACCCTGTTAGAAAAATTCTAGACTATTTACATTAAGCCCATTAACTGTTAGTGAATGCCTTGAGTATGGGATCATTGTGTGCTGTAAAAAAACATACCCTACCTTATAGCTTTCTTCAAGTATCTTATTACCCTTAGTGCCATTGTCATATAAATCTCTGTAGGCTTATCTATAAACTTAGTGAGCACATGTACAAAGAAAACTATGTTAGGCCTAATAAGAGTGAGATACTATATCAACTTCACTATGTGTCAAAACATAATTAACTTTTATTGGAATGTTCAATGGTCTCATACCAAGCAGATCATACTCTTGCAATAACTCTTAAACATATTTCCTTTGACCCACAGCTAGGCCTTTCTGACTTCTGGCAATTTAAAGTCCTAAGAAATACTTAAGATCACCTAGATATTTTAACTTGAAGCTATCACTGAGTAACTATTTGTTTCACTGCAATAGATATAAATTGTCACTTACAATAACCAAATTATCAACATAAATAAGTAGAACAATAATCCACTTACAATTTCTTTAGTAAATAAAAAAGAGTATTCATTATTTGATTGAAAAAGCTTGTTTGAGTCCATATAAGGACTTGTGTAATTTACAAACTAAAATTTGGTTAGAATCTTCAACTGTATACTCCTTCTAAAGAGGATACCTAAAAGGTAAGTCCATATACTCTTCCTCTTTTAGTTCTCCATTTAAAAATGTTTTATTGATATCCAACTGAGTGGGATGTTTTAAAGGGCAATTAATGACATAAAAAGTGTAATTGTGGTGTGCCTAACAATAGGAGTAAATGTCTCCTCTTAGTTAAAGTCATATCTCTAAGTGAACCCTTTTGCCACTAATCTTGGCTTTTTTTTTGTTCAAGGATCCATTTGAATTGTACTTGTTTTTGTAAACCCACTTACAATACAACCGTAGGTATGTTAGGACGTAAGGGGATTATAGACCAAGTACTATTAAGTTCTGGGGTATGTCACTCTTCTTGCATGGGATATACCTAATTGAGCCTGCTCATATTATTTTGGATCAATGTTACTAGATAATTGGCAAACAAATTGTTGAAAGTTTTGATTATGACAAAATAGATGATAAAGGATGAGATATTGTTGCAGAGGAAGACTGATGTTTAGGGAGTGAATAGTGATAAACTTAAATATAATTTAGAGGATGAATGGACCTATAATTTTTATTGAAAGGTAGAACAACCTATGATGCTTGATGTAATAAGACAAAAGATGGTTCAGGGGGAAAATAGGTGCAACAATATTTGCATGAGTAATGGAAGGAATAAAGGTTGATTGACCAAAAGACTAAGAATGAGAAAGAAAACGATAAAATTGTGTATAGGTGGAATAAGCATATAAAGCAGGACATAGTTTAGGAACAATAGGTAAAGGTAAAGCTTCAAAACTAGAATTTTGAGTAGAATGAGATAGTAATACATATGGAAAACATCTTTATAAAACTTGACATATCCAAAAATGAAGGAAATACGTGTCTCTAATTCATATACCTCTTAACCTTTGACATTATAAATATAATCAAGAGAGATGCATTTTCGAGCTTTGGAATCAAACTTAGCGTTGTGTCCATTCAAATTGGCAACATTACATAGACATCTAAAAGACTTAAGATGTTGGTAATTTGGTTATTTCTCGTGAAGGATTTTATAAGGAGACTTTTTATGCAATTCATGAGAATGAGTTCTATTAATAATACAGGCAGTTATTAGAATAACATCTCCCTAGAATTTAAGAGAATGATGAGAGTGAAAAGTTTAACTTTGGCAACATTCAACGGATGTTGATGTTTTCTCTCTGATATCCCATTTTGTTGAGGTGTATATGCATAAGTGGTTCGATGAATGATAGTTAAGGATTGATAGAAAGTAGGCATGAAAAACTCAATGCCTTTATAAGTTCTTGTGATTTTTATATGACTACGAAACTGATTTTTGATAAAATGACAAAAGAATTGTAACCATCATGATGCTTCAGGCCTAGTTTTTGTTAGAAAAAAAAAATTCACAGTACTTATAGAAAAATAATCCACTATAATAAGAAAGTAATGATTTATGTACATTCGAGGCCTAACTCAAGTAGAAATATCATTGCTCTTAGGAGCGAGAGGTCTCGGGTTCGAGTCCCCTCCTCCATACTAGAAGAGATTTCGCCTATCTGGTGGATGATAAGGGTAATGTTACCCCTTTTGTATAGCTCGCGGCCTATTGGACCCTCTATTGTATAAAAAAAAGTGATGATTTATGTTCAGGTCATCCTATTAATAAGGACCCTATACATCAACATGTAAAAACTCAAAACATGCTTTAACAAAATAAATGGATAAATGAAAAATGTGATCTTTCGAGTTTGGCATTAGGAAGGCATCACAAGGCAAAGAATTATCATTAGTCAAGGAATAGTCTGTAAATGAGGATTTAAAAGCATGAAAATGATTGACATCAATATGTTATAGTCTATGATGTTAAGTGATATAAGAAATAGTGCTTGCCTTATTTGGAATAATCATCATCCATGGACAAATGACTTGAATAAAACATCATTGATGTGGAAAAAAAATGGCACAAACATTTAGAGATCTAGTTAGTTTATGAATGGAAACCATATTAAAAGTGAATGAAGGTATGTGCAAGCCGCAATAAAAAACAATTTAAAAATTAAGAGTGGTGTCCCTATATTAGGACGTTAAACAAGCGTATTAGAAATAAGATGAAAGTGGTAAATAGGTGTAGACTTCAAGCAATATGGTTAGTTTCTTCAGTATCCATTATCCAGGAGGCCAATATATGCTTAGTTGAAATCAATTGATTGAGTTTACTACTATTATATGTGGAAAAATTTGAAGAAATATTAACATACTATAATACTCATATGCAATGCAGTTGTATTAGACAACTCAGGCTTGGTATGATCATTGACAAATGCAATAGCTTAGAAACTTGATCTTGAGTCAAATTTAATTGAGGAATTGTAAAAATAAGCTTTGGAGGATTTGAATATTATTTGACATGAGTATACTTAGAAAGATAAGAGGAATGCATTATTTATTTGGAAGAATAATCCATTGGGACATGATTTGCAGTTGATTGAACATTATGATATATAATAGATGATCTAGTTTTTTCAAACTTAACTCCTAGTGGATATCTACGAAATTTGAAGCAATTGTCTTTCATATGCCTAGGCTTTCCACAATGTGTGCTAAACATCTCAAATTTTGACACCATTGCAACGTCATAATTCATATTAAAGGTCTCAATCTAAGCCATTAAGGTTTTATAATTTTATTCTTTTATATCCATGTTATAAGCTTAACTTAAAGAAGGAACACGTTTATTGATGACCTGAGATCACACATTCTACAAGTTTTCATTCAATCCATTGAGAAACCTGAACACGTGATTCTTTTCATATGTTTCTGCAAATCATTCAAAGCAAGTTGGATTGCATTTTTTTACATTAACAGTGTGGCAGAGACCTAACTTGCTTTAGTTCTTCCTAAATCCCTTACAGGTATTTCAACAGATTTAAATCCTTTAACAAGATTAAACTGCAATTGACATATTTTTTAATCATAAGATGATAAATTTATGATTTAATTTCGTTCAAATTTAAATTAAAAGTTATATTTTTTTTTACTTAATTTAATTTTATAAGTTATAATTATAAAATAAATTTAAAATAATTAAATGTTAAAAATTTTAATTTTAAATATTTAATAAAATTAAATTGTCATTAAATAGCACCATGACAAATGATGATTGGTTAATTAATAGTATAATGGGCTGTTCACCCAAGAACATCATATCTTAAGCCTCACCACCCGCAGCTTGACATTGGGCGTAAGAGTATGTGACTCGTGCTCCGGCCCAAAATCTCCGACACCCAAAATTGGCGGGCACAGGTGAGAAAGCCAATTTTGCTTAAATGATTCTCATTTTCTTCTGCTAATTTGTTTCTATCAATATAAATTATTAGGGTTTGCAGGGACTGCTTCATTGAATTGGTCTTTTTTTGCCAATTGATCTTCATCGACTTGTTTCTATCAATTGCAGTGAATATAAATTTTTTGCCAATTGTTTCTATCAATTGCAGTCGACTTGGTCTTCATCGACTCGATCCAGGTATTAATTATTCCGTTTGCTTATTCTTCTTTTTATCTTTCACTTTTTCCAGCACTTCTGGTTCTCTTCCTTTTGAATTTAAAATTTTTCTCGTCACAGTACACATTATGGATGAAGCAGAGGCAGGTCGCAATGGAGCAGAAGCAGTTGTAAATCTTGTACCCAACTCTTCAATTGCTATTACATATCACCCTCTCTTTGGTTCTCATGATGATCTGATGCTCCTCGAGCTTGATGAGAAACTCCTCCCCGATGTACTTCAACAAAGGTAAGCTTAAGTTATTGCTTTGTTTTGTTTTGTTGTAACTGATCTGTGACTTCCACGTTTTTATTACATTAGGGTTACTTTACGAGGTCAGACAGATGAAGATGCTATTCTTTGTACTCGGTCTAAAACTTATGCTGTCAAGTTTGTTGGAACTTCTAATTCTTCATTCCTTATACCCCCATCAGGTCAATTTGCATTTTCTGAACATTCAATTGACTGTGCTCACAATGTACATGCACCTGTCATTAAGGTTGCACCTGGTAACATGGAGCTTGTTGAAATTTCTCCAAAGCTTGACAAGCTCAAGTTACATCTCTCTGAGAATCCTCTTGGGCCTGACGAGGTCCTAGAAATGGGGGATTTGGACATAGGAAAACTTAAAAGTGGATTATACACATGGGATGATCTAGTTGATAGGGTACAGGCAAGTGAAGATGAGTTGAGAACTGGATTATTGGCTCTTTCTGCTGTAGAAATTGATGGGTATTGGAGAATTGTGGATGAGAAGTACATGGATATGATTTTGAGGATGCTTTTGCACAATGCAGTATTGAATGAATGGTCATTAGATGCACTTAATGAAGATGAAGTTGTGAGTGTACTAGCATCGGATGGATTTCCACACAAGCTTGCCCGCCATTGCTTAGATGTTTATGGCAGTAAGGTTGACAAGGGTGTAGAAACATTTAATATGTGGAAGTTGGATGAGAAGAGAGTATGTGTACATTTTGCAAGAGAAATATTGAAAGCAGGGAAGAAGAAGATGGAAAATTTTATGGAAGAATGGCTGAAGAAAATTCCAGATGGTATGCAGGCAAGTTTTGATATGTTGGAAGGTGAAGTTTTGACAGAAAAGCTTGGTGTTGAGACGTGGGTTCGAGTCTTTAGTGTTTCTAAGTTGCCTTCAACTCCAGCTGAGCGTTTCTTCATGCTCTTCAGAGAACGATCAAAATGGGAGTGGAAGGATTTGCACCCGTTTTTTTGGTTTTTTTTTGTTCCATTTTTTTCTTTACCAACCCCACACCCCCCCCCCCCCCCCCTCTCTCTCTCTTTAATTCTCTCACATTTAGGGGATTTAATTTTGTTTGTGGAATTTATTGTTCAGGGATTTAAAGGTACCTGGTCTTTCTTCAGAAGCTTTGTTGCTTAAATACACACGAAGAACACAACCCAGCCCGGATGCAGAGCTTATTTTTAGTGCAAGATAGGGAAAAAAATGCCTTCTCATTGTTTTGTAAGGCATAATCTCCTCAACCAGCTAACTGGATTGTTTTAAGTTCTTCAAATTGCCCATGCTCTAGTTATTGATACTTTTGAATCAGTGAAGTTCCTCCTTTTAAAATTATTATAAATTCATTGAATTAAAACATATGAGATTCATTTATGGTACTTGTGAATGTTTTAATGTTCATTTCAGATGAAAAAGATTTGAAATCCCCATGGGATTTGGCTGGTTATGCTATCTAGTACAACTAAAATGAAATTAGCATTTGTTGTGTGATTAGTATTGCTTGAACTGCAATACTGTTAGAAGTTATAATAGCTAAGTCTCTTGCCCAGAAGAGCTGATGATGTACATTTTCCCAGTAGAAGCAGAATGAGAGAATGTAAATATGATCTCATATGATTCCTGGTCCAGTTTTGTCCACCAAGTTGTTTCATTTCATACCATAAAAAGATGAATCAGATCTTTTTATTTTAGTACAGCAACAATAGAACAATAATGTGATTAAAGACATGAAGCCACAAAAGATGGAAAAGTTGTGGTCTAGATTATTGGCCTCATCTTTCATAAGTACGCCTGTCAATTTAAAGACTCGAATTTTACTTGAAGAACTTGAAAGGAAAAATTGTAATTTTGTTTTGTTTGACACAACAAAATTTGTTTCCATCTCAACTCAACGAGAAACGTAGATGAAGGGACATCTCTAGGACTTGGAACACACAAGTCCATCCTCTCCTTTGTAAACACTTGGCAGTGTAAAGGCATTTGATTAGGCTTTCTCACAACTCTCAAAAGTTGGAGAAGACTGGCAGTTGTGAAAGCTATTTTGTGGAATTGTACAAGTAGAATGGTCATAGTAGTAAAAGTAGAGGTGGAGGTTGGCCCCACTATTAGGTGGCTAATAGAATAAGAGCTCGAAATTGTCTTTGGCTAATCTCTCTACTATAGGTGTGCAAGTTTGTATCTGTATTTCAAAGATAGTGATATATAATGCACTAACAGCTTGGAATCAAACATTGTAATTCCAATGAGGTAGAGGGCATGTTTATCAGCTTGCCTACGTGTTTCTTTGAGCTTCTGTCAAAAAGATTATGCTATTAATTCTTCGGATGGTCTCAGTGTGCTTTGCTTTTAAGTGTTGCAACATATTAGTGAATAAGCACTCAGTGCTATTATCTCTCTCTTTCTTTTTTATTTTTTTCAAAAGAGAACTAATTTGCCTTATTATTGTTTCTGCTGTTCTCAGTAATTACTCTTATGTATTTTAAATTTTATAAAATCTATTACAGTGATATCATATTTCTCTTGTATCATTTTATATGATATCTTAGACTTGCATTGCATACTTAGATAATTTTGATCTTTCCCCAGTTTGTGAAAAAATATTCCAAGGGGAAGAACTCTGCAATGGGATTCTTAGATTTGTTTGTGGTAGCATTGTTACCAGTTTTGAAAGTGCTCATGGTTACTGCTATTGGTTTATCCCTGGCAACTGATCGAATAAATCTCCTGGGGGCAAGTGCCCGGGACTATCTAAATAATGTGAGCTGTAAACCGTTGCCACTTAATCACTATGTTTCTGTTAACCTATTACAAGCAGACCTTTTATAAAAAGACAAATCTTTTGTGCTTTTGAAGCATCTTCTCTGTGTTTTTACAGCTTTTTCTTTTCATGAGCTATTGTCACCTGGATTTGTAGTACTTGCAAAATTAATGTTACGCCATTGATCTGATTAAGATATTTGTCAAGCATTGTTTTTTTTTTGTATTTGTGATTTGTAACTTGAAGACTGATTTGATTGTGCACAGTTGGTATTTTATGTATTTATTCCTGCCCTCATAGCTAGCAACCTTACCGACACTGTTACTCTCTAGAGTGTGGTAACCTTGTGGGTTCGTTTCTCCTGGTACTTCCTCACGCATGCTTGTACACACACATCCCCACAACCATACACACACATATTCATATAAATCCAATCAGTCATCTTCTATTTCTTCTTTTTTTCTAATGCTTGGTAACCATCACATAAATGTGTAGGTGGTTTATGCCTATGAATATCCTTCTTACCTTTATTATAGGCTCAGTACTTGGATGGATACTTGTCAAAATTACAACTCCTCCTCAGCATCTTCGAGGACTCATCATCAGTTGTTGCTCAGCAGGTATATGATAGGAATAAGCCCAAGCCCTTTATAGTTTATACCAGAAGGCCAAAGCAGCAGCAGCAGCATGTTGATTGTGACTCAAGGAAATAGAGGGATTCTAGAAGAAAGACAGCTGGCAATTCGGTTATAACAGAATGGAAAG
>CAOJBK012708712.1:0-31961 GCA_948294925.1 Codiaeum variegatum | reverse complement strand
CCTGCTTCTGCTGCTTCTTCTTCTTCTTCTTTTAACTTTGAAGAACATTATGTATGTGTTCATTCAATTTTTATGAATTAATGAACTTTGTGTGCTAATCTTTTATTTTTGTTTTATATATCTTTTAGAATTTTTATTTTATATATATATATATATATATAAATTTGCCGTGTCCCCGCCGCACCCGTGTCTCATTTTTTTAGAAAATGCCGTTTCCCGCACCCGTACCCGAGTCCGCACCCGTACCCGTGTCCGAGTCCGTGCTTCATAGCATGTACCTGATGTTAATACAAGACATTAGTAGAAAAATACATCAGTAATTCTCAACATGTACCTCTCCAGTATTAACAGTGATGATATGGGGAGTAAAATTAGCACCAACAGAGCATGCCACCCATTCACCTACAGCAGTAATGTTCAACAAGATCAGTAACTATGATAGAGAAATTTAGTTAAGCATTTAGCAATACCGTAAATGCACTACAAAGAAAACGGGAATTTAGTATAGATAAAATACCATGGATTGCATTGTCAACTTTTGTATTTTTATATCATATTAAAAATGGTAAAATATGGACTTCCTTTTCACCAATTCATAATGCAAATCATTAACATCATTGGTCGCCCATAGCCACCTTAACAAGCTGTATGAGACTCTATGTATGAGGAGAGCAATAACATTCAATAAATAGTCATAGAATTGTAGTTTTTTTAATCCAAGATAGTCATACTTTAATGCATCATATTTGATCTTCATTCAAGACATCAATAGTTTTATATAATAGCAACCTCAAGGGAGGTTCTTTATAATTGGAAAGAGAGAAACAGAGTGAAGAATAAACTGAAATTGAATAAGAGTGAAAAGATTTTAAAGGAAAAAAAAAATTAGGAGAAACAGAAACCATTGAAGAGGGGAAGAAAATAAAAAAATAATGATGGATGGAGTGTTCACCTCTCTTTTCCCCAAGATCTGAAATTAGATGGAAGGAGAATATGTAAAATAATAATATTTAGAAGGATAAGGAGAAGTTTTGAGTTCCTATCTTTATTCAGCATCAACTTAGTACATTTGCTAAGCAACTGACTGAAGTTCATCAGTACTTAATATAATAACATATGGAGGGAGTAAAAAAGTAGAGCGGATGTGAAATTAAAAGTAAGAACAAAGGGATACAACATCCATTTGACATACATTTCTCAACTCCCAACAATATTAATGAAATGTGAAGCCAAGAAAGTTTGAATGATGCCAATTAACTTCAGCTCTAGGCAAACACTGAGTTAGAGAATTAATAAAAAAAACTGAATTTGTTTAGAAACTAAAACCACTCATTCACATCTTTCTTCCTTTTCTGAAGGTTATGCATTTATCAAGATAAAAAATAACTTGATGACATTGTCTTGGACGCAGAGTTCTTCAATCTGGAGCCGTGATATCAAACATGAAAAAATTCAGATGGCAAACTCTTCTGTTGTAAGGGGAAAATAGTACAAATGACAGTATTTCTCTACAATTTGAAATATATGAAGTAATCAAGAGACAGACTTGAAATCCTTATGTTGAAGTAAGGAGGAATTAGGGGAAAACCTTGACTGTGGCCACTAGTGAAGCCCTTCAAGCCCTGTCCAATGCCCTCTCAAGAAAGAGATGGTGGGCAGGGACAGTTGCTGTCATACTATTTTCCTAAGCCCTTTCACAAACCAGGGAGATTCTATATATCAAGTAATTACAATATGTCCATGCATGCGAATAATATGCCTCGGTGCCACAGAGAGCCACTAGATATCAGGACATTCAACATTCCTACTCCAAAACAGGCAAAAACTATTATTAAAGGTACAAATGCAACCAAGCAGTATTAAGACATAGCCTTTGAGGCTTATAAGCAGGCTACAAGCTAAATCATGAATCTTCTTTTCTGGAATGAAGAGCTTTGAGTTAATAAAACATATAGAGTACATTGATCATTTAAATTAAACGCTTTGAATGATAAATAATGCCTAGAAAAGCATGTACAAACGACTCCTGCACTAATCTCAACCACAATCCAGAAGATGACGAAGGATATACACCTATTGCACAAATGAAAATTTAAATTCAATTTAAGCATGCTGATTAATGAATTTGATGGCAAGCATATTATACCATGAAAAAGGGGAGAAAAGGAAAAGAATAAATAATGCAGTGGTTGATTTAAATTGAGTCCCATATGATAATAAAATACCAGAGTACTTGTAAATATGACCAATTGGTTGTTGGAAGATGATGACACTGTTTTGAGGAAATTGTTATATTTTGCCAGGACTTTATTTACCAAAACCGTAAAGACAAAGAACTGTAGAGCTAAAAAGTTATTAAATTTATCTTTGTATTCTTTCATTTTTCAGCTATAAAATCGTATTTCAAAAAGAGACCAAATACCCCCAACCTTACAAAAGAGCGTATATGTAAGAGTGAATTCTTCACTAATCATAGAAGGGTGAGTGTAGTCTGATGCAGGTAATTGGAAATTAAATTCCAAGTTGAAAATTAGTAAAAGAAGGCAAGTAGTCACAGTATGGTAAGAGATGACAAGTCAAAACCATAATTCAAGACCCACTTGGCAGAAAAAGAATCACACCACACACACAAACAATATCAACACACTTAACATAAAAAACATCTAGAAGCAACAGTAAATATCGACAAGTCATGGAAACAAAAGCTCCCTTGGTTGATTCAGCATGACACAGCAAACTTTTATCAGAGTTTAAGCAAGGTATAGTTGCATCCACAAATTCTCTTCCCAAAATGGGAAAAGAAAGGCCAAAACGACACTAAGATTCCCTCTTTCCCATACCTACCCATATATCTCACTCATTCACAATCTTTACAAACCCACCTTCCACACACAGATCTCAATTAACGCATCATATCACAGGTCCCACCTCCATTTAACTCTACTTAAAAACGACCCATTTCATCACAAAAAAAAACTTCTCTGCTCAAAAGGGTATTTATACAAATGATCAAGTGATTCGCTTTACCTACAGTCTCCAGCTCGTACTTGGTCTTGCTCACTGGCTTTATTTTCCTTTGTTTTTCAATCGAGAAGTCAATCACCGGAGGCGCCGGAGCTGCCGAAGATATCGGCTTTGGAGACAGCGCCATAGTCACACCATCAGGACCATACTTTCTCGGCCTTCCTCGCTTCTTCTTCACAGGCATCGTCGCCGTCCCTGTCACTGCCGCCGTCGTGGACGGAGGAGGAGCTGGTGGTGCGGATCCAGGAGCTGAGTTAGGGTTGTCGGCGGACCTTGGAGCGATTTGGTAGTCCGATGGAACATCGGATCCCACCACTGTAACCCCACCTACACTACTACTACTCACAGTTTCTCTTGCTTCCATGCTTAAACCCTTTAGATTTTTTATTTTTCAAAAATTTTACTAAAATCCCATTTTGATTTTCAGTTCAAATCATCCAATTTTTTCAAAATAAATTTATTAGTAAAATAAACAGAAAAAATCCAACCACTGTTACTAAAACAAGCTTAAATTCTAAATCCCAGAACAGAAAAGGAAAATAAAAAAAAAAAAATTTAAGAAAAAAAATGAAAGCCCAGGGTTTTGAGAAGCTAGAAGAATTTTTACAGTGAGATTTAGTCTAAAAAAACAGAGTTTTTTAGCTTAATTTTAGAGATTAAAGAGCTCAAGTTAGCAGAAACAGAGCTTAACTAGTTTTTTAACAAAAAAAGAGAAATGTAAAATTTTGGATTTTTATTTTTTTATTATTATTTTTTTAAATTTGGAGAAGGAAGAAACTTTGAGAAGGGAAAGGATTTTATGCTGATATTCAATTTTGATTTTAGAAATTGCAGAGTAAGAATTGAAAAAAAAAAAAGAAAAAGAAAAAAAAGTTTTCAAATAATAAACAAAGTTTTTGTTTTGTTTTTTCTTTGCTGTTGAGCGAATTTAGGCTCTCTTAACCTTTCTAAGCCTGTCTGAAATTAGATTAAAAAATGGGTAAATAGTGTTAAAAAAAATGAAATAAAATAATAAATATTAATTAAAAATATATAAAATATTAAAAGTGGAATGGATGAATATGTTTGTAATGATTTCTTATATATTTTATTTCAAAAATATAGATATTTTTGTGTTTTGGTAGGAATCTGGTGAAAAAATAAATTAAATAATGGGGAAAGTGGTGGGGGATTTTCTTTACTCCCTATTTCTTTTTTTCCAAATTGTCCTTTTAATATTTTTTTTATAAAGGGAAGTGGACAAAGTGGTATTATTGTCATCATTTTAATTAGAATTATTTACAAAAAAATAAAAAAAAAACAAATAACTTTTAATTTTAACAATTTAGATAATGTACTTTTAATTTTGATAAATTGAATTATAAAATCAGAATTTATTTACCGATACTGACGTAGATTAACCAGAATGAATAAAATATTATTATTTTTTTATATAAGGCGACACCTATTTTTTATTTTTGAATTATTTAAAAAAATCACAAACTTTCAAATTAATTATAATTTTATCATAAATTTTTAATTTTAACAATTTAGATATTTTTTTAATTTTGGCAAATTTAATCATAAAAATAAAATTCAAATATTGATATTGATGTGGCACTGTGTATATAATAATATTATTTTTGAACATTTAAACAGTCACATCATTTTATTAATTAAAATTAAATTAAAAATAAAATTCATAAATATTAGCAAAATAAAATTATAAATATATTAATAATTTAAAATATAAATAATAAAATAAATTAAAATATTTATTTATTTAAAATATTTACAAATAAATTATTAATTAAAAAAATATTAATCTTCTACCATTCATTTTCTTCTAACCATCATCACAGCCACCACTTACTCACCCTAACACTACCGCCTATCTTCATCTTTTCTGGCGAGCCAACTAGAATTCTAACGATACTAAACACTAAACGATCTTCATCTCTTATTACATATTCGTCTTTGTTTCCTCAAACTTAAATCAAAATAGATTTTTCTTCCTCAAATTCCATTGCCGATGTCGTCCAAGACAGAAAAAAAAATCTTGAATTCGAATTTCAAAAAACACAACGAGAAGAAGAAAATGGTAAGATTTTGACTTTTAAGATTGAGTTAAACTTTCTATAACATAAAGATTTTGAGGGATGATAAGAAAAAGAGTTAATAACATTTTTTGTTTGTTTTTGTTCAAATAATGTTAATAAAAATATTTTATAATTAATTTATGATTATTTTAATTTTTTTTTATTTTACTGATATATTATGTGATATATAATAAAATAATATTATTTTATTAAATCTGACCACGTTAGCATCAGTATTCAAATTCTGATTTTATGTTTTATTTTTTCAAATTTAAAAAAAAATATGATTCGAATTGTCAAAATTAAAAATTTATGATAAAATTAAAATTATTTAGAAAGTTCATGATTTTTTTTATAAATATATGTGTCATCCTATATGAAAAATAATAATATTTTATTCAATCCGATTAGTTCACGTCAGCACCGATGGATGAATTCCGATTTTATGATCCAATTTATCAAAATTGGAAAGTACATTACTCGTGTTACAAACGCAATTACACTTAAAGTTCATTATTTTTTTTTTGCAAATAACCCTTTTAATTATAGTTTTCCTTTTTTATAAATAAATATTTGAGTGAATGGCAAGTAAATTTAGGTTTGCTAAGGCAATAAGAAATTAGCTAAAAAGGAAAAAATAAAAGTGGGTTAAGGCAAGCATGACCTTTTAATGGGGCCCTGCGTTCTAGCAAAATTTTATGATGAAAGCAAAAACTATTATTACATAAACTATGTAAAAAAAATATTTGGCAAAAAAAACTATATAAAAAAATTATAGCCCAGTATATATATATATATATATATAATTTTTTTTTTCACTTCATTCAAACCATTCATAATAGATAACTGTGATATTGCTTTCTACAAATATTTTATTTTATTATGAAAAAGTAACATTTTTATGAAAATTTTTATTTTTATTTATATTTTTTATAAATTAAATTATTTTTTATAATTATTCTTAAATGTGTAAAAAAATTAATTATACAAAAAATATAAATACTAAAATGATAAAAGTAGTATCACTTATGAATTTTATTTAAAAATAGTCTAATTTATAAAAAAATATATATAATTTTTAAGATAATTATATTTTATAATTATAAAATTAATTTTTATTTTTATAAAACTATTAATTTACATTAAATAAACCATATTTTGGTATAATTATATTTCTTCACAAATTTGAAAAGAATTACAAAAAATAACTTAAATTATAAAAAATATAAATAAAATTTTAATATTTTTGCAAAAATTAACACTTTTTTCATAACCAAATAAAGTTATTTTATTTTAAAATAAAGTAATCTAAGAAAATCTCATTATTGATTTTTTAAAAAAAATTATCAAATTTTTTATAATTTAGTTAATCAATCTTTATTTGAATAATAATATATATATATCATTTAAAAATTATGTGTCAAAATTTTTATAATCAATGTTATCATTTTTTATAAAAATAATAATATATAATAATGATTTTAAAAAATTATTCATCAAAATATTTTTAAATGAAAAACTTTTTGAGTTATTTATTTGTAGAAAATTAGAACAATTTTTTAGAGAATTTTTCCGAGAAAACAATGAATAGAGAAAATGTATTTTAAATCATTTATTTTTTAAAGAAAAATAAAAAAAAATAAGATTTTTCATATTATAATTAAAAATAAAAAAATATATACTTTTTATAGCTTTTCACATTTTTCTATGAATTTTTTAATTTTGGTGCATTTTTAGACTTTGCTCTTTTTTTTTGCTTAGTCGCTTGTTCTACTTATATTTCTTTCTTTGTTTTTCATATTTGTAACTCTCTCTTGCTTAGTTCTAGAAAGAATTTTTTTTATCACATTAACATCTTCGATTTTAATGATTTTTCCTTTTTATTAATAATAAAATAAAATAGTTATTATAAAAAAAATTAAAAAAAAAACTAGAAAATCAAACTTTTCAAAATATAACTAGAGATTTTTACAAAAAGAAAAGAATATATTTTTTTTATTTTTAATGATTTTTTAGAAATAAAAAGTTAAGAAAACTAGAGATAGAAAATTGAAAATAATTTTTGATTAATGAATACACCATTGACTTTTAACTTCATGCTTTGAGAGCCAAACAATTTTCATTAGCCTACTAGCTTTTCAACATGAAGTGAAATAACATTACAAGATTTTAATAATGAGATAAAGAAGCAAATGGCGGAAATTAGTTTCCTCAAAAATTATCTGCAGTAATCTTACAAGTGTTAATTAATCTTATTTATTATTGGCAAAAAAAAGAATTAATCTTATTTATTAGGTAAAGTTGCAAAGCTCTAGCTCCTTAATTAGACTTTTAATTAGAAAATTCATTTTGGTTTTCTTTTGTGTTGATACCAACTAAAGAACCGAATTTCGAGACATGAGTTTGAATGATTAGCTAATGCAACCAAAGAGATATAGACATGCTTGATTTGCACATGGCTAGTTTTTTTTTTTTTTTTTTAAAGGCAGTATATAAAACATGAATTAAAAGCATAATATTCTTATGGCAAAATGCACAATTTCCCTACTATGCATGAAAATACGTTTTTAGTGGTCATTTTACCTTCTATACTTGTCTTTTTATTATAATACACTCTTTTACACAGTGTTGCGTGGTTGAATTGATAGCGTAAATTGAACGCATGCGAATCACACGTATGGTTGATTGTACATTAAGAAAGTATACTATAGAGGCAAAATGGCTTTTGTAACAATTATAAATTGATTTTTCATGTTAAATATAGGAAAATTTTATGTATTTTACCTATTTTCATCTATTTGTCTTATGTTCTTTTACAAAAAAAAAAATTATATTTTTATTGGTAAATGAGTCTAGGGTTACTAAAGCGGAGAAAAATCAATCATAAGTTATATACATACCATTAGGATGTGCTAGTAATATTTAGTATTTTGAAATAAAGTATATATAACTATTAAATTTGAAATTTTAACTTGGAAAATTATAACTTTATTTAATGATCAGTTGATTGTGTTAGGTGATAGCTAGTGATCGGTAGCAAATAACTAATATATATTAAAGTGGATTTTGTATATTTTAGTAATTATTTTTGTTAATAACAACTGGTAAAAAATTATCATTGAATGGGTTATTTGGAGCATCACTGAGAAAAATAAGAAAAAGAATCAAAATAGAGAGATTTTGACTTTTTTTTAGCATTAAAAAGGCTGAAATATTATTAATGAGAATGATGTAAGTCATATAATAGTGCCTCAACAGAAAAGATCAGCATTGATTCAATCCATTCAGCCCTATTACAAGGATAGGAAGCAAATTTGAAAATATTGTGACATAGAGGGTGCAAAGAGCAAATATTAGTTATGATAAAGTCTAGTTAAGGGATACTTCAATGGCATTATGAACCCTTTGAACAATTGCAAGACAATCACACTTCAATGTTCAAACATTCCATTCCTTTTGTTTGCACCATAACAGTGCCTCTCGAATACCCACAACCTCTAACAATTTAGGCAACACAAACACGGCAAGAGGGACAACAAAAGATACTAAAGCTTCACCATCATGATTTCGCACAATAGCGTTTGCTACTACTGCTTGTTGATCACCATAAACAGCCACATCAACATTCAATTTCAGTTCACCATAAGGTGGTCTCTTATAAGTTTTAGTTCCAAACTCATAAACAAAAGAAGGGTTATTCTTTGATAAAGATTTTTTTCAAAGTAATCTCCTATGTGTATTGCATGAGAGTTGCAATTGCATTACTTGTAACAACTTAAGGTGAGATACTCATATTGTGCCACAACACCCTATTCCTCCACCACCGAATAGCATTAAACACTGCCATAAATTTAGCCTTCTTTTCAACATCGAGACCAGTAAGAATGATAGAGATACACTGATAAAAAGGCATTAGCTCATCAACAAAAATATCCTCTAATAAGTTCATTATTGCCCAAACTTCATTCACTTTGGAACATTCAAAAAATAGATGAGACTCGTCTTCCATACCTGTCTTACAAAGCGAACAGCTCGGCTCAATGAAAATTTTCTTTGCTCTCAAAGCTCTTTTAGTAAGAAGATAACCCGAAATAGCTTTCCACAATTTGAATTTTTGACGAATTGGAGTGTCAATCTTCCATAAATGTTTTCACATTGTCTCATTATCATTGCTTAAAGAGGCTTGTAGCATAACATCAACAACTAATTGTTAGGCAGAACGAATTAAGAAAACTGCTTTTGATGAAAAAACTAAATCAGCTTGTCACTGCTCTCCTCCAAGCCTAACAGAATGAACAAAATAAGATCATGATCTGATTCAGTAAAATTTTCAGTAATTAAATATCTATTCCATCTTCTATTTACGATGAGATTAGAAACTAAATTATTGTGGAAATTATCAGTCCTTGGCAAAATTGTTTAAATAAAGAAGGGAAGGCAACCACAGGGAACTCCAACTGCCTATGTTGCACCCTGAACCAACTCACCAAATCATATCTTTCTTGAGAAAAGGGATTACTAAATGTAAGCTTCTCCAGCTATAACTTGGAGAATTACCAAGCTACACATGTAAAACTCTAGAACTTGGTAAATATTTTACTTTAAGTATTCTAGCTATTAGTGAAGATTCACATTTTAGAAGGCGCCAAAACTATTTCGCTAGTATAGCTTGATTAAATTCTTTAATTTTCTTGAACCCAAAAGCACCATTTTCTTTAGGAATACATAATTTATCATATGATGCCCAATGAATCCTTTACCTGCTCCCCTCATGATCATCCTACCAAAAGGAATTCATGATCCTTTGTAGCTCGTCAACTATAAATGTCGATATAAGGTAAAAATTCATTACATAGGCAGGAAGAGCTTGGAGAACTACCTTAATCATAACCTCCTTACCCCTATTGAAAGTGCTCTATTCTTCTAAGAAAATATATTCTTTTTAAAATGATCCCAAAGAAAATCAAATAAAATATTTTTTTACCTCCTTATTAGAGTTGGAAGACCCATTAAATAGTGTGTCATTAAACTCCAAGGCTTTAAGGAAACTCTTTCTTTTTTTTTTTATTAGTAACTGAAGTTAAAAAGAAAGAGTTGGATTTTGTAGGATTAACCAAATGCCTAGATGTTGCTTCATATGCTCTAATGATCCACTTAAGCTCATTAGCTTCTCGACGGTCTGCTTTAAAAAAGATGAGAAAATCGTCAGCAAAGAAAAGGTGAGATAAGCTTGGGGAACTTGGAGCAAGAGTAAGGCCATGTATTAGAGATTGAGCTTTAGCCTGAGAAAGCATAGCAGAAAAGATGCCAACACATAAAATGAATAAACATGGTGATAGAAGGTCACCTTAATGAATCCCGCTACTAGGCATAACATCTCCCACTACTTTTCCATTAAAAAGCATGGAGTAAGATACTGAAGTAACACTTCGCACCACTAAGTTCACCCATTCATCTAGAAAACCAAAAGCCTCCATAGTAGCACGAATAAAGGACCATGATCATATGCCTTAGACATGTCAAGTTTAACAGTTGCCATCCTTCTACAACCACTAACATTAGCTTTAAGAGCATGGAAAGCTTCAATCCTAATAATATATTATCTTTAATAAGCCTCTATGAAACAAAAGCTCTTTATTCATAAGATATGATATCAAGCACAATACTCTTCATACAGTTCACCAACACTTTTGAGACAAGCTTGTAAATTACATTGCATAAGCTTATTGGTCTCTGCTCAGACATGCGACTAAGAGATGCAACTTTGGGAATTAAAACAAGTAGAGTGTGATTAAATTTTTTAGGGAATGGTGCACCATTTAGAATAGATAAACAAGCATTAATAACCTCATCATTAAAAACATTCTAGTAAGAAAGATAAAATGAACCTATTAAGCCATCCGAGACTAATGCTTTATCAGGATTCATTTGTTTCAAAGAAAAGACTACTTTAGCTGAAGAGAAAGGATGCGGCAACTCCTCTAAAGATAAGAAACTCGATTTCAAATCCCACTAAAGATGATCTTACAAAACATAGTTGCATTTGTTTGAACAATTTCCCTGAAATAGCTAAAAAGCACCTTTTCCATGCCTTTATTCGAGTCCCTCTAAATTGAATTTCTATCAAATAAATCATGGATATGATTTCTTTTTTGGCATTGAGATGCACACCTATGAAAGAAAAATTGTATTTGAATCCCCCTATTGAAGCCAAGTAGGGCGGGAGCATTGTTTCCAATAAGCTTCCTCTTTCTCTAAGAGATTGTTCATTTCTGCCTGTAAAGGTAGAATTTCTCCCAAAACTTCATCATTCACATTGTTTTGTTTAATAAAAGTAATTTTTCACCTCATCTCCTCAATATCTTAAACTATACGATGATAAACATTACAACCCCTAGAGTTAAGCTTCAACAGACAAAGTTTTAGCTTAGCCATGATGTCTTCTGACCCCATCACAACCTTCTAAGTTGATTGAACCAACTCACCACTCCCTTTTTCATGAAGCCAAACTTCCTCAAATTGGAGCATTGACTGCTTAGTTTTTGTTCTTCTTACGAGGCCACAGTTAATAAGAATTGGAGTATGATCATTATTAGATGCTTCAATATGTGAAACTGAAAATGAGGAAATAAAGACATCCATGCTGAGTTTCCAAAAAACCTTTACACACTCTCCCTTATAAACCTTGGTAGTCCTCGCCACTTTTCCCATGTAAACATACAACCTTTGTAACCCAAGTCAAAGAGTTCACAGTCTATGAGAGCCTCATAAAAATTATCCATTAAATAATATGGATGATTACATCCTCCCTCTTTCTTATATTTTAAAAAAAAAAAGGTCATTAAAATCTCCCGTTACAAGCCATAAAAGAGAATTGACTTGAGATAATTGACGTAGCAGATCTCATGTTTCCATTCTCCTTTATTATAGCCTTGTAAAGCGCCTTCTATCAATGCTAGGAAGATTAATAAAATAATTAATATGATAAGAAGAGTAGGAAATAATATTAACTTGAGTTGAATCATTCCACATCAAACCAACACCCAAACCTTCACCAGATTAAGGAATTCAAAATTCATATGACAAATCCATTGATCTTTGGACTTGATGGAATCCTACATTTGAACAAAACAATTCAATGATAAAAGCTAGCTTTATGTTATAACCTCTCACCTGGTAACAAAGTTGTCAAACTTTAATGTCCTTCCCTAACCCTCTATAGCTTCACGCAAGGCAAATCATTACTCTAGGTGTGTCTGCGAAGTAGAACTCACCCTTTCTAAGTTTAAAGACACCACTCTCCCCCTTTTTGTCGGATAGTGAAGCCTCAAAGTAGCCAAAGAAGTAACATTTCCTTCACTAGTCGCCTTTTTTTTCCACTTTTGTGACTTGATTAAGGATTTTCAAACAAGCCCTCCCTATAGGAATGATAGTATGAATAGGCCCTTCATGATTCTCTTTAAAATTAAGCTATTTTTAACTATCCACACACCTCTCCATATCTTGTGTCTCATATCATGGCCTAGGTTGTCTAATAAGAGTGTTGGAGGCATGAGCAACTTGATTTTGAACTGAAAGTAAGACATTCTCTTTGTCATCCTCTATAATCCATTTACTAGTCGAAGCAATTTGCACCCTATTTGATTTATGAATAGCTACATTATATCTCCTTGCAGTGGCGAATCCAGGAATTCAACTTAAGTGAACAAACTTATATACTTCCATCTTAAATTTAAATTTACATTAATGAAAATTAGTTTTGAGGGAATAAAAAAAAATTAAGGTGGGGTTGAGTTTTTTTTTTTTTTAATTAGGTGGGACTAAATCAAATAAAGAAAATTTTTAGCATACAATTTTAATATATATTTTTTTATTTAAGGGTGATGGTGGCCCCAAATGCCACCCCCTAGGTCCGCCACTATGTCCTTGGCATAGCAACAATTTTCAAATGATCCATTAAGAAGGGGCATTTGGTGTCATTATGGCTGATTATTCCACATCCAAACCAAAAATAATGTAATTTTTCATACTTAAAATCTAACTAAATTGGTTTACCTTCCTTCTTACATTTCATGCATGTTAGTAAGGGTTTAGTAACATCATTAGAAACCCTAATTCTCATTATTCTTCTCATTGTTATGGCTTTTTGTATCAACAACCATGTAGGTGCCAATAAAATTTTCAAACACCTTTGTCATTGCTTCTGATAATGCCTTGGGAAGTTTGTTCAAAATGATTGAGGAAAGGGCGACATCTCTCCTATATCATTCCAAGACAATGAGTTGCTTATTAAAAGTCTATGATTTCGAATGTAAGACACTCTTTAGATCTATCTCACGATAACAGTGAAAGAAAAAGTAGATATCATGTTGAATCTCAAACTTCCTTCTTTTAACAGGCTGCCATAAATCGGCCATAGTTTTTTTGCATCACTCCATGGTAATCGAACGGAAACCAAGAAACTTCCCCACTAAGTAATGTTAATACATGAACTGTGCAGATTCATGGAGGCCTTCAACTACTTCCCAATCAAAACTCTCCAACTCTTTGTTTATTGTGACGTCGTTTAGATCTTTGGTAAAGTCATCATCCCTGTTGTAGTGAATTAAGATGAATGAATTGCAGAGTGCAAGATAAGATGCGACTCACCAACTAGGAGAAAACCCTAGGAGAGAGAGAGTAAACCAACTTAATTTAAAACATGTTAAAATGTAGTGAGACGTTTCGACTTCTAATCATTCATGCTCAATGAGAATTAGAAAATTTTCTTTAACGTTTTTTTATTAATTATTTTTATATTTGTTTAGTTTGCTCTATTCTTTAAGAGAGGATTATTGTTTCTTTTCCTTTATATTTTTTATTTTAATAATACGGCGTTTTCCTCCAACTTTTACTACAAAAATATATAAAAATTATTATATGTGTATTTCCTTTTCATTGCACAAATTATTTTAAGTTTGATATGTTATAAACATTAAAAAATAATTAAGAAAATTATTACTAAATTATATTTATATTTTCAAATATAAAAATAAAATATATTAATTATTTTATATAATACTTTTATAATTATTTTTATTTTAAAAATCATAAAAATAATCACATAAGAATCAAAATAAATGAATATATAAATTTTTATTTATAGGGAGGTTTTAAAAGCTTAACAATATTGTAGGCTACACATAAGGGTAATCATTTCTTTTAATATCTCTTACTAAGGTCATGTTCTCTTCATCTTAAAAAAATGTTCAGTAAAAATCAATTTTAATCAATAAAAATAAGTTTAAAAAAAATAAATTCAATAAAAATCAGTTTTAATCAGTAACAGCAGATCCAATAAAAATAAATTCAGTAAAAATCAGTTTCAATAAACAAAATGTAATTTTAATTAGTGAAACAATATTAATTTAGCAAAAATAATTGAAGAAAATAGGGTCTAAATTAATGATAATGGCTTAGAAGACTTAAACTTGAGACATCTACTTCTCACTCTTTTAGAATAGGTGATAACAAAAATCAAATCATACTTATTTGGTAAGAGAGTTTGCTTCGCAGGAGGGAAAAATAAATTTTAATAATATATTTCAAAATTATTTTGTTTGTAGAAAGTAATTTAAGTTTGTTGTTAAAAATAATTGGTTTAATAGTCATTCTCACTTTTGTGTTAATATTCTCATTTATATAATGTTGCTTCCACTTTATTTTTATTTCTTCACCTGAAAGGAATAAATGATAAAACAAAGTATTTTTATATTATTTTTTTAACATCTCAACTGTATTATTTTATATTATTATTTTTATTTTATTTTGTTATAGTAATCTATGATGAATCAATGGCATAGTTAACTTTAATATGTTGATGGGCATACAATCAGTATATATTTTTTAAAAGCATATTGATAATGACATATTAAGTTAAAAATACATTGCATTCTGATTAAATTACTATCTATCCAAAAGACAATAAAAATAAAAAATGCTATTCATTTTGGTTAAGTGCCCTTATTTAATTTGGAGGTGTATCTGAATTTGGGATTAAAAATTTTAAATGTAATAATTACATATTAAGAAACTAATAATTATAAATGTAATATTTTAGGGATGACAATTTACATTCTATTATGAGTATTCACTTGAATTCTATCCAGTTAAAGTGGTATTTGGGTTAACTGGATAATGAATACGGGTAAATCCATATCCGAAAAAATAACATCAGAGGATATGATATAAATAGTATAATATCCTATATATATATATATATATATATATATATAGTTAAATGAGAATTAGGAACTAAATAATAATCATTGAATAAAATCCTACCATCCATTTAACTTAATATAATGGCTAAAAAAATTAAGACAAAAATATCAAAATATTTATTTTGATTTCATTAATGGCATATTTTATAATTTCATTTAAAACTAAAATAAAATGTTTAACTAAAAAATATCAAACTTCCAACATTCTGAAAACCAAACTTTACAAAAACTGAAATCAAACTTTATAAAAACTGAAGCAAACATTTATAAAAACTGAAATAAAACGTTTAACTAAAAGAAATCACATATATATTGAGTAGAAATAAGTACTCTTAAATCAATAATAGCAATTAGATCATTTTGATCTAATAGCTATAATTAATTAAGAATGGTGAAGAACAATATACCTCATTAATGATAATTATGTAGGATTAATTTTAATTTTTTAACTTTTAAAAGTTTAGTTTAGGGTTTCAGTTGTTAAAAGTTTGATTTCATCTTTATAAAAGTTTAGTTTTAGTTTCTTAAAGGTTTAGTTTCAATTTGTTAAAAGTCCAGTTTCAGTTTTGATGCGTATGGGTCTTGGCCAGCGCTAGGATTGAGCGGCTCTAGTCGAGCTGAAAGTAGCATGCATAGGAAAGATACTGGTCAAGGGTGGCCTGACATTGTGTCCGGCGATAACCCTCCGACTTTCAAGTCAGTGATGGGTTGGAACTCAAATGGAACACAGTGTATGGTGTTTAGTTGTGAGGATTTGGTCTTACCTCGTATGAGTTGCTGAGGTCTGTATTTATAGGGTGAAAACCCTGTAGGAGGGGACACGTGTCAGCTCCGGGCACTTTGCAATGTACCTCTCCATGGGGCCAATGACACCTATTTGCTATGAGACCCGAACCCCGAAGGTCACTAAGAGACAAGGCTTGTTGTGAGCCTTAGGTTCGGGTAGGACAGGGTGTTACAGGATTCAGTCAGGTTTCAAGCATGTTGTTGGGGCTAAATCAGGCTAAGGCTAAGCAGTATCAATTATCCCCTTGAAGTGTCAGCACTCAAAGGCTTTGCAACTCAAAGAGTTCTTGGTTGAATATGATAGGCTCGCTGATGGAGACTTTGGGCTCGCTGATGGAGACCTTGGGATGGAGGCCTTGGGCTCGCTGATGGAGGCCTTGGGCTCGCTGATGGGAGCCCGTGATTAGATTGAAGGGACGTTTCACTGCCCTGTCTATGACTTTTCATCAGGCTTGGATGGGACTGTTACACTTCCCTGAGTAACGACTCCATTACTACCATCTTCCCCTATTGACCACGTGGAGGGGTGCCTCCGAGAGTAATGATGAGCATTTATCTTTGCCTCTCCATGGGTTCGCCACGTGGCAGCCGTTTCCCCAGACTCTTAAATGCCTTCATTTTTTCCTATAAAAAGGCCATATATGGTGACTTTTTTCCCACTTATGCTCTTTGCTTTCTGTCGTTATTCTGCCAATTTTCTTACTCGCTTTCTTCTTGTTCTTTCTTACTTTATTTTAACTTTCTTACTCACTTTCTTCTTGTTCTTTCTTACTTTATTTTAACTTTGCTTGTTAGCTTTGCTTTCATTCTTTTTCTTGTCTTAGGCTTCATTGAGTGGATACATACCTCTTTTTGCCTTAGTTTTTTTTTTTTGAAGTGATGCTCGATGTATATCTACCACCACCTATAGTGTAGTTTCACCTGTAGCTTTACTATTAATTTTTGCCAGCCAAAGCTGGACTTAAGTGCCCTTGTAAGAGGGTCTTCTACCAGTCAAGACTGGTCTTAGGAGCCTCTCTTAAAGGGTCTTTCGCCAGTCAAGGCTAGACTTAAGTGCCCCCTTTAGAGGGTCTTTTATCAGTCAAGCTAGTCTTAGGTGCCCCCTTAGAGGGTCTTTTGCTAGTCAAGCTGGTCTTAGGTGCTCCCCTTAGAGGGTCTTTTGCCAGTCGAGCTTTTCTTAGGTTCATTGTAGATTTTTGCATCTTCTAGGGGTCTTGTGTCATTTGTTATTACTGGTTTTGTCAGTTGTTTTAGTGCCATCTTTGGGATTCAAGGCTTCGTTGCTCCTTGTAGCTTCCTTGAGGCTTTAGGATTCCTGAGGTCTCACCTTCGGTACACCTTGGCTCTTTTGCACCTTTTGGGCTTAGTTGATGATTGAGTCTAGGCTTTGCCTTATTGATAATTAAGTCTGGGCTTCATCATGCCCCCCTTTGAGGGTCTTTAACCAGTCAAAATGGGCTTCGTCATGCCCCTCTTAGAGGGTCTTTGCCAGTCAAGCTGGGCTTCACCGTGCCCCCCTTGGAGGGTCTTTTGTCAATCAAGCTGGGCTTGGTGCCTCATCTCATAGAGGACTTTAGTGCCCCCTAAAGGGTCTTTTGCCAGTAAATCTGGGCTTGATGCCTCATCTCATAGAGGACTTGGTGCCCCCCTTGCAGGGTCTTTCGCCAGTAAATCTGGGCTTAGTGCCTCATCTCATAGAGGTCCTAGTGCCCCCCCCTAGAGGGTCTTTTACCAGTAAATCTGGACTTAGTTCCCCCCTTAGAGGGTCTTTGGTGAGTCAAGCTGGGCTTCGCCATGCCCCTCTTGGAGGGTCTTTTGCTAGTAAGCTAGGCTTCGCCTCTTCTGGCTCCTTGGTTTGGTGATCACACCATGCTCCCTTTGGAGGGTCTTTGGCAAGTCAAGCTGGGCTTCGCCTCTTCTGGCTTCTTGGGTTGCCTCAAATCTATGTCCCCCTTTAAGGGTCTTTCACCAGTCTAGCTGGGCTTAAAATTTTTACTATACTTAGAAGTAATTAAATTAGTAGAAAACATGCATTATATATATGAACATGTAATTTTATTTTTTATCATGAAAAGTACAATTTCAAATGTTGTGCATTCCATGTGTGGGGTACTTCCCTACCTTCCATGGTGTGTGGCTTGTAGGCTGCTGGGCCAATAACTTATGCTACTTAGAATGGGTCTTCCTAGTTGGGTGCCAGCTTTCCGATGCCTTCACATTTGCCTGTGGCCTCTAGGCTTCACATAACCAGATCTCCTACTTTGAACATCCTGTTCTTGACCCTCCGGTTGAAGTAGTTAGCAACCCTATTCTTGTATGCTGCCACCTTGATACACACTCTTTCTCTGAGCTAGTCTAGAAGGTCTAGGTTGATTCTCCTCTATTCTTTATTTCTTTCTTCACCATAAAAGTATACCCTTCCACTAGGTTTCCCAATGTCCTTTGGGAGGACTGCCTCAGTGCCGAATGTAAGGGTAAAAGGCATCTCGCCTGTCAATTCTCTAGGGGTAGTTTTGTAAGCCCATAGCATATGGCATAGTTGCTCTCCCCAGTTTCTTCCACAATCCTCTAGTCTTTTCTTCAACCTTTGGATAATGGTTCGGTTGGTGACCTTAGTCTGCCCATTTGATTGGGGATGGGAGACTGAAGAGAAGTGTTGTTTTATGTAGAGGCCTGCAAATAGGTCCCTCATCTTGGCATTATCAAACTGCTTCCCATTATCATTGATTATCTGGTGTGGCATGCCGAATATGTATATGATGTTCTTTTATAGGAACTTCATCACACTCTCCGTTGTGATTATTGAAAGGGCTTTGGTTTCGACCCATTTGGTGAAGTATTCTACTGCTACGAGGAGAAATTTACTTTGACCCATAGTGGTGGTGAGTGGTCCCATTATGTCCATCCCCTAAGTGGCGAATGGCCACTAGCCTTATATGGGTACTTGTTCAGCAGTTAGAACTTTACACAAGTTGGTAAATTTTTGGCATACCTGGCATCTTCTGACTAGATTCATGGTATCTGCTTTCATGGTGGGCCAGTAGTATCCCTGCCTTATTACTTTAGCTGCTAACATCTTCCCTCCTATATGCATTCCATAGACTCTTTCATGCATCTCCCTGAGGACATACTCCACTTCGTTGGGAGTGAGGCGTCTGAGCCAAGGTAAAGAGAAGGCTCGCTTGTAGAGGACTCTGTCCTAGAGTGAGAAATGTGAGCTCCTCCATTTGATCTTCTTGGTTAGCTTCGAGTTACCTGGGAGTTCTCCCTTCTCTAAGTAGGCTATGATTGGATCCATCCAGCAGGGTTCGGGCTCAACACACATGATGGCTTCGGGAGTTTCTGTGGAAAGGTGAGCCAAGGCTTCTAAGAATACTCTGTTGGGGATGTCCACTGGATGAGCTACAGCTAGATTGCTCAGACTATCGACCCTAGTATTTACAGCCCTTGGGACCTTTCTAAACTCAATCTTTATCCCTTTCTCCTTCATCTTCCTTAGTTGCAAATATGTCTTCTCCAAGTATTTGACCATATCTAGGTAACGAGCTTTGTATAGACCCTCAACATGGCCTAATACTAACTGTGAGTCACTGCAGATGTGCAGTGTCTCTACATGCAAGAGTTCAACCATAAAAAGGCCTTGAAGGAGGGCTTCATATTCTGCAATATTATTGGTTATTGGGAAGTCTAGCTTCAGGGAAAATTCGATGAGGACTCCCTCTTCATTATTCATTACTAACCCCACTCCAATAGCTTCTTTACCACTGGCTCCATCAATAAACAACTCCCATCTGACCTTCGGGCTCATAGATTCAGGCTGTCCCAGAGGCTCGCTATTTGGCAATTCCCCAGCTGGGAATGAACTTTTAGAGATGAAGTCTGCTAAGGATTGTGCTTTGATGGACCTTCGAGGCCTATATTCCAGGCCATATCCTCCCAACTCTATAGCCCAGCATAGTAGCCTTCCTAAAAACTCTAGCTTGTGCAACATTTTCTGTAAGGGCTTGTCAGTGACTACCACCCCTTAGTGCTCTTCTAGATAGACTTTAAACTTCCTACAGGATAGGACTATAGCATACACCATCTTTTCGAGGGGGTTATAGTTCATTTCTGCCTCTTATAGCACCTTGCTTAAATAATACACTAGCTTCTGGACATTCCCTTTTTCCCTTACTAGTACTGAGCTCTCTGCATACTGTGAGGCTGAGAGGTACAACAGAAGCTCTTCACCTTTAATGGGTCTACTCTAGACCTAGTCTGATGTGAGGAAGGCCTTCAAGTTGTCCGTGGCCTGTTGACAATCTTGCGCCCATTCCAATGTGGCACTCTTTCTGAGATTCCTGAAGAATGGGAGGTACTTCTCCCCAGATTTGGACATGAACCTGTTCAGAGCCACTAATCTCCCTGTTAGCTTTTGAACTTCTTTTACTGATCTGAGAGGATTCATCTCCAGGATGGCTTGGGCTTTTTCTGGGTTCGGCTCAATCCCTTTAGCACTGACTTGGTAGCATAGGAACTTGCCTCCATTAATGAAGAAGGCGCATTTTTCTGGATTCAGCTTCATTCCATAGGCATTCATCATGCCGAACACTTCCTTCAGGTCTTGAACATGTTGTTGGAAGCTCATGCTCTTCACCACCATGTCATCCACATAGGCTTCGAGATTCTTCCCAATCTATTCTCTGAACATGTGGTTGACGAGCCTTTGATATATGGCTTCAGCATTTTTAAGTCCAAAAGGCATGGACACATAACAGTACATTCCCTTTTCTGTAATGAATGAAGTCTTCTCCTCATTATCTTCATCCATTCTAATCTAGTGATAGCTTTACTTGGCATCAAGTAGAGAAAAATAGTTGAAACTGATTGTGGAGACTCCTAGCTTGTAGATCATAGGCAATGGATAGGAATCCTTTGGACATGCCTTATTTAGATTAGTGAAATCCACACACATTTTGTGGCCTCCGTTTTCCTTCTTGACTAACACCACATTGGGTAGCCATTCTAGGAACTGTACTTCTCTGATAAATCTAGCTGCAATTAGCTTTTTAACTTCCTCATCAATTATGGCTTGCCTCTCAGGCCCAAAGCACCTCTTCTACTATTTGACAGGCCTATAGGCAGGATCTACATATAGCTTATGAGTGATGACCATTGGGCTTATTCTTGGCATATTATTGGAGGTCCAGGCAAATGTTGCCATATTTTTAGCCAGGAATGCCCATCCCTTCTCCTTCTCTTCCAAATTTAGTGCATAGTTAATCTGTAGGATTCGACCATCATCATTGACTTTGCAGGGCTCGAGCCTCTGGGAGGATTCACCCTTGGATTCAGCTGGGGCTTCATGAGGAAGTGTCTCCACCATGTTCACCTCATTGAGCTCCTAAGAAATGGCTTTCCTCTTCTTCTCCATGGTGAGCATCATCTTTGGTGCTGCATCCCCATAGATATATAAATCCCAACCATCAAGGAAGGGAATTGTCAATTTGCCTCTTCTGACACTAAATGAGGCATCTAGGTCCCATAGCAATGGTCTTCCCAACAACACATTGTATGTCATAGGCAACTTTGCAACCACAAAGATTTCCCTCACTGCTACTGCATTTGGGGCTCGACCCACTGTTACAGGTAATTCTATTATACCCACTGTAGGGATGATAGCTTTGGCACCTTTAAAGGCTAGATCATTGAGCTATCAATCCCCATATGCATAAATTCTTCCCACTATAGGAGGTTCACTGAGCTTCCTGTATCCATAAAGATCCTACTGACTCTAAAATTGGCCATTACTATAGAGATGACTATGGCTTCGGCCTTTGTAGTGGCTCGACTGTTTGAACCGGATGTGGGTTACTTTGTACCATTGAAATACATAAATTGATATGGCTCATGGGTTCATGCTAGCTCTTTCTACTTTCTTCAACTGAGAGGGACCTCTTCTGAGCCCCCTGTGAGACATAAGATATCTCCTGCCACTCCATCTTCTATTGGCACTAGCTCTGCTGGGTTCGCTGGCCCTACTCTGTCATTTTTCTAGACATAGTTATTGAGGTATCCCTGCTTAATGAGTCTCTCAATCTCTTCCAGGAAGGATCTGCAATTATCAGTAGGGTTCCCATGAGTATTGTGAAACTTGCACCATAGAGATCTATCTCTCTTGGTTGGGTCTTTCATGATGGGCCTCGGCCTCATCCAAATATCTTTATCTTGGAACACTGCAAAGACCACTTTAGGCTTAGCATTCAATGGTGTGAGCTTGGAAGGGTCGAACCTCTCCCTCTTTGGTGGTTCGGTGTACCTTGGCTGAGGATTTGGCCTATTGAGGGTGCCTCCTCCTCTTAGTGGCACCTCTTCTTTCTTAGTTTTCTTTTGGGATGAGCCTCCCTTTTCTGGTTTTCTTCTATTGAAAAACCTGCTCTCCCTAAAAGCTTCATCCTGTTTAATGTACTCCTTTACAATAGCCATAGCTTCATTTAAGGTCCTGGGTGAACTTCAGACCAAGGATTTGAAGTAATCCTAATGGCTAGTGCACTTCTGTAAGGTTGTGATTGCTTTGGGCTCGTTAATGTCTGTCACTTTAAGTGTTTCTCTATTGAAATGAGCAATGAAATATCTGAGTGATTCATCCGAATCCTATTCCACTTGTTCCAAGGCTCAGGTCGGTGTTGGTATAGGAATACTGGCTGATAACCTCTTGACAAACAAGTTCACAAGATTCCAAAATGAATCTATACTGCCTTCGGATAAGCTGTCATACCACTTCACTATAGCCCCTCCTAGAGTGCCCCTGAAGGCTCGACAAAGTGCCTCATCCCTGATGGTCTGCAACTCCACCAAATGTTTATACTCCAGGACATGTGCCTTGGGATCTTGGATGCCATCATACTTGTCAACTCTGGGTTACTTAAACTTATCAGGCATTTGGAACTCTTTTATATGCCTGGTGAACGGAGACCTGAGGTGTTGAGAGAAATCTCTCCTCCTGTCTGGCTTCGGGCCTGCCTTTTTTTCAACATATTTTTGAACCTCCTCCCTTAGGGTCACTCTAGACCCATGGTGGCGTAAGGCCTCTTGTTCTTCTCTTCTAGGGTTTGCATGCCTGCTTGCATGTTCCTGTTTATGTTCTGAACCCCTGTGAGATCTGTTCTAACAATCCTCGTCTCTCCTGTTAGTAGCAAATCTATCTCCCACAGCCTCTCTGTCATCCACCTGTCACCTTTCACTCCTCTCATCTCTCCTTTGTTCCCTGTCTGGCACTTCTGGCATAGATCTATTCTGATTTCTCTCCTCAGTAGGCCTAGCTACTGATACATCGACTGGGATGTTAACATTTGTTGTTGAAGGGTTGTTATCCACTTTGACTGGTGGATCAGGCCTTTATGTTGCTTGGAGGGGTGTAACTAAGGGAACAAGATTGGTGATTAAGCCTCATAAGGCAGCTACCAAATCTGAAGTTGCCTGAGGCAAAATGGTTTATGAAACTAGTGTGGAAGGGCTTGGGATTTGAGATTAGTTCATGAAACTCTGAAGGCTTTGTAGGGAAGCAACTATATTGGCCAAAGCTAAAGTTGGGTTTTGGTGGGTTAGAGGTGTGTTTGCTACTGGGTTTATGGTGGTAAGAGGAGGAGGATTATCCTCTATCATGTGGGTTTCATCCTGGGTATGTTCCATTATAAGAGTTTGAGCTGTGATACATGCTTTGAAAATGTGCTTGAAAGGAACTGCTAGTCGTTCCCACAGACGGTGCCAAATGATGATTATGGGTCTTGGCCAATGCTAGGATTGAGCGGATCCAGTCGAGCTAAAACTAGCATGCACAGGAAAGACACTGGTCAAGGGTGGCCGGACGTTGTGTCCGACGATAACCCTCCGATGTTCAAGTCAGTGATGGGTTGGAACTCAAATGGAACATAGTGTATGGTGTTTAGTTGTAAGGATTTGGTTTTACCTCGTATAAGTTACTGAGGTCTGTATTTATAGGGTGAAAATCCTGTAGGATGGGACATATGTCAGCTCCGGGCACTTTGCAGTGTACCTCTCCATGGGGCCAGTGACACCTATCTGCTGTGGGAGTCGAACCCCGAAGGTCACTAAGAGATAAGGCTTGTTGTGAGCCTTGGTTTGAGTAGGACATGGTGCTACAGAGTTTGGTCAGGTTTCAAGCATGTTTTTGGGGCCGAATCAAGCCAAAACTGAGCGGTATCAAGTTTATTAAAATTTTATTTTCAGTTGTTAAAAGTTTGATTTCATAAAAAAAAATTGATTCGATTATTAAAAATTTTGATTTCAGAAAAATATAATTTTGGTAAATAATTTCAAGAACTATATGTACTTCGATACGCCTCAAGTTCAACTTTCTTCAATTGTTGCGGCTAACAATTATTATGGTTCAATGATGTCTCTTTTGTAACTGATCCTCTCAAAACTATACGGCAATGCTATTAACTACAAATCTCTTATTTATTTTTGCTCAAGATTGAAAGCTGAAAACTGAATTAGTTTTTCAAAGAGGGGTCGTGATTCTACGATTGTGAGGGAGTGAATCGTAGCTGGAAGTTTTTGAAAGTGAGAAATAATTTATGATTGTTAAATATGAGTCATGCATTAGTTCTTAAAATTAAAAGATTTAATTATTGGTAATTCTCCCTTAGTTCTCATTTTAGTAGGTTCTCATTATATATATATATATATATATATATATATAAGGGTAATTTTTAATTATATACTTAAATATTTTTAATCTAAATAAGAAAAATAATTCATTATAAGTAGAATAAAAAATAAATAAAATTATTATCTAATATATATTCAATTTAATTTGAATAAAGAATCATAAATTAATATAATTTATAGCAAATGTAAAAATTATTATAGTCATTTATTACAAATAACTATTATAATCATCTTTTACAAATTTTGCCATATGACGTTATTTATCATGTGTAATTTTAGTTAAATATATTTTCAATAATTTTCCTTTAAGTTAGATATTTATGACTTAATGTTTTTGTATCTAATATGGCGTATTTAAATATTTGAACAAATTTTGAATTATTCAAATTCTTGTTAGTATTTTATCTCTATTCTTAATATATGCATTCTTTGAAAACAATATTAGTTTGTTTCTTAGTTATAATATGTTTATTTTTATACAAATATTAAAAGTAGTTAGATAATTCTTTGGATAATGGGTTACTCGAAAGTTATCCAAAATCCCATAAGTATATATGGGTTTGAATTTGTTACCCAAATAGATACGATTATGAGTATACAATATCACATTCAAGTATGGATAAAAAGATTATACTAGCGACCATTGTCATCCCTAATATTATTTGATAAATAAAGAGCAATGGATAAGCTAATAATATAGTAAATATTAAAATTTTAAATAAAAGATTATTTAAAAAAATATTAAATTAAAACATTAAAATTTTAATTATTGTATTAAATGAAAATATTTTTATTATCTTTTTTATTTGGTACAATCAAATTAATTTTTTTTACCTTTTTTATTTGTTTACAATTAAATTAATATCTTTTATTATCTTTTTTATTTATTATAATCAAATTTAATTTTTTTCTTACTTTTTTGTTTGCTATATGTTTTTACTTATCCTTAATCAGTTAATGAATTTAAAATTAAATAAAAGTAAGAGTGTGTTTGGTACTGAGTTTGCCAAAAACACTTTTGGATAATTTTTTTTAATTTTTTGTTAGTGTTTTTGGAAAGCATTTTTTTCAAGAATCAAATAAATCGATGCTTTTCCGAAAAACAATTTTAGAAAAAAAAATCTATTGATTAAATAAAAAAAATTTTAAAAATGCTTTTACAACATTTAACAACAATCTCAACTAGGCTCTAAATATTTAGAGGGTTAAATATTAACTCCCAAACCTAAAACTTGTCAAACAAAATTAAAGAAAATTATCACATTACAAGAGTTAGGGTTGAGCATTCGGACATTTTGATTTAAAAACGACCCAAATCAAATAAATTGATAATTGAATTTTTCGTATTTTAACAAATCGAACCGAAATCAAATTATAATATGCATCTAACTAAACCAAAATATTATGATCCAGTTTGATTTTAAACCAAATTTTTTTTATACCAATTATTTTATAATTATGTAATATCTTAGTAAATATTAATATATTATGGGTAAATATTATTGTTTATTGTTTTATTGTGGTATTAAATATAAAATTAATATTTGTAATTTAATATTATTTAAAAAGTTCTAAATAATATTAATTTTATTAAATAATAATAATTTGGTTTGGTTTGGTTTGACTTGAATTGAAATAATTTCGATTCAAATTGAATCGAACCATAATAATTTCAATTTTAAAAGAATAAAACCAAACTGAACCATATAACTAAACAAACCTAATTAAATTGATAATTTTGGTTTAATTTTTTTTTATTTCACTTTGGTTTTATCCAGCTTCAACAGGAATAACACTTAACCTCTTAACCCAATTTTTTTTGATATATAGTATATAGGATCAATCAACTTAAATATACTAACAAATAATTGCTATACAATGTGATTTTTTTAGTAGGGGAAGGTGTTTGAACTCTAATCTATTGTTAGGAGGTGCAATGATAGGCTTGGTGCCTAACAACCTCCAATCTTTGGATTTGGATTGGATTGGATGTAGATACCTACACAATAAACAATGTGAGCTAAGAGGGTCAGGCTTGTTGCTTCGCAAAGACACTCCAACACTCAAGTCAGTATTAGACTTAGATACTTTTAGGCCTCTGCGAGCCCTTAGAAAGATAGGTTATTGGGGTGTTTTGGGTTAGGTTCACATACCTTGAAATGTGTGCTATCATAGAGTATTTATAGTGCTCATAAGATTCTCTTGGGCCATTTGTACCATCGTAAGAGTGCAAAGTGAAAGTTTCTACATAAGGTAAAGTGTGGTCCCCAAGTGAGAGAACAACATCTGCATATATTGAGCATCCGACTATATTGAGCATCTGACACGTGTCATAAGGGAATATTCTATAGGATCCCAAGGATTCCACTCAAAGAGATACCTTTAGTATATCTTGAGGTGAAACCTTAGGTCAAAGCTCATACTCGAAGCTTACACCCGAGTTTAACATGGGCCTAGACCCTCATTCTTTATATATTCTTAGACGTCCTTAAGCCCAAGGCCTTTATATCCATTTATTTTATTCTGCATCAGTCAACCCCCTTATTCACAGGAGGTTAAGGAGTTCCTAGGTCCGACTCCTCCATTTGAACAAAATCAATTAAAATAATGCTCTAAGATTTTTACTTTTATTGGGGTCTGTCATCTCATAGTGTTGACAATTTCTATTTCTTTCGATCAGAGATCTAGAATGCCTTGATATACTTTTGTAGGATTCGTTCCCTATCCCATCGAAGTCTTTGTGTGAATAAGCCTTTCTTGCAATGTATCTTACCAATACGTTTAAAATGACTTGTCACGTGTCACGTTTTGAGTTATAACGGTTCAGAATGTGAAAGGTCTTCTAGAAGGTCTATATATATCCTTTTATTTTGATCTTTCCTTTTTTTCTTTTGACTTTCTTTTCCTCTCTCTCAAAATTTCTTTGCTTCTTCGACCTAGCACTCCTTTCTATCGTCTACCATCATTTTTTATAACCAAATGGCACGTACTAGACAATATCAAGGCCAAAGGGCTGCCTCTGCTAGTCAAGAAGAATTTATCGTCAACTCTTTATTTCTCATTTGGAAAAACATGGTTCCCAAGTCGAAGATTAACTGGGAGCCTCTTCAGGCCAACTTTGCCAGCATTTCCTTTGTGGTTTCTTTCATTTTTCCTTCTCCTACTCACTATATTTTCCATGAGGATCCTCGTCTGAACATTCTCGTTGGTCATCGGGATTATGTAATTTTTTATGATCAAATGCTTCAAGGCCTCTTTCTTCCTCCTTCCATCTTTTTCCTTAATGTTTTTAGGCACTTCGATGTGTTACCCTTTACTCTCACACTGAAGTCAATTCTAGATATCCATAATTTTGAAGTCTTTTGTTTCTGCTTGGGGATTTTTCCCCTTCGATGGAGCTTTTTCAGACCTTCTTCCAGTTTTTCAAGAAGATGTTGGTGTCTTCATGTCATTTGGGAGGCCTAACCAGAAGCTATTTGGCTCGAAGCCTAATAAGGCTAATGACTAGAAGCGTCGCTTCTATGGACTTCGCTATATTGGTCCCAATGATGTTGGGTTGGGATTTGATGGGGATTATCGGGAGCCCCATAAACTCTTTAGTAGCCCTACTCTTACTGAAGATGATAAGAGGGATTTGTTGATTCTGAAAAGCAAAAGCGAGTTGGTGAATTTGGAAGATTTATGGCACAATAGTCTCCTTGTAGATAAAGATGGTCACCTGTCTGTCCCTTTTTGCCTTGAGGACTTACTAGGTGAGTAATTGATTGACTTATTATGCATTATCCTTATTTTTAGTCTTCTCTTCACATTCGTTCCTTTTTTCCTTTTACAAAGAAGCCTCTAAAGGTTGTGAATGAAGATTTCTAGCTCATGCTGGGGATAAGGACTAAGGAGGAGAAGGCTAGCATACCTAAGCCAGACCTGACTCATGTTATTCATATGCGAGACCCTCTCATGGGAAAGCTTCGACCTCACACGAAGGAAGAGATTCAGATGGCTATCCACTGACTCCACCTTCAGGAGACTAATTTCCCTCATCTGTCCTCTTATTATAGAGATCTTCCCCCTTGAGGTAGTGCGAGAGCTTAAGCCCTTCCTAAACCTCAATCTAATCCTAACTCTATGGCTCCTCTCTCTGGTTCAAAGAGGCAAGTTCCTGAGCTAGCTGATGACGGTGACGAATAAGGCCCTTTCATTGTTCATATGACTAAACAGAGGTTAGAGAAGACTTCGAGGGTTATTACCACTTGAAGATCAGTTAGAGTTGGATGATTCCCTAGTCTGCTCATCCGGCCTTGGCTCCCGAACCCCCTCCCCCTGCTAGATCTTCTGCTTTCGCTTCTTCATCTCACCCAACATTTCCCTTCGATTTTAAAAAGAAGAGGCGATATGATCCACTGCTGAAGCTTCAAGGGTTCGAAGATAAGATCCTCTAAATGCCTCATTTTCAGTGGTGGCAAGGAAATTTTTTAACATGATGGAGTCCTTAGCCCATAAGCAGGAGGAATTTAGCAAATGACTCCAAAACTTCTACCATAACTATGCTCTGCCACTTTTTAATGATCGTCTCCTTGAAATTTACAGTTTCCTTTATAATAAGAAGGAGGTAGTGATGAGGGAATTCTTAGAGAGAGCCTTCACTTTCCCTTATAAGGCAGGTAAAGGTGATAGTTCAACAGTCATTTGGCCCTCCCCACTTCCTTCAAGTAATACTTTTGATTCCTTTTATTCATCTTCCTCTTCATCTTCTAACCTTCGGGGGGACAAAACTCTCAAGAGGCTGGGGAGGTCTTAGCAGGCTAGGCAATTTACTGGGGCTTCTTCTCTTATCAAGGTCGAGATCCTTTGAGTGATTCTTCTTAGTGGTAGAGAAGTGAGTAAGACAAGAGTGAAGCATTCCGTGATGAGGCCCTCGTGAAGGGCTGGTAAGCTCTTTTTATTGTCTTGTAGTTTTATTCAGTTTGTACTAATCTATCATTTGTATTCATATAACTTCACTGGATAAAACCATTGAAGGAAGTGCTGCCTTGTTGGGCAAGGGTTCTCTCCCCTTACCCTCTACTGTCACGTTGCCTTCGATACCCGAGGTAAGCCTCTCTTCTTATTTTTCTTTTTATTTTAGTTCTTCCTTTATCTTTGATTTTGTTTCCTTTCTTCACTATAGACTGTCGAAGGCACTTAAATGGATGAGAGTCCGGCTCATCCCCCCATGGAGGCTAAGCTTCCTGTTGTGGTGACCATTTTGTCCCATTCTAGGGTTGAGGATGCTATAATTCTATCTTTGGTACCTAAGGTGAGCTTATGATCCTTATTTACTTTATGTTTCTATTTTTGGATACTCATTTTTTCCTTTCTTCTTGTAGGGTGTCGAAGGTATGCCACTCAGTGAGGCTTTGCCTTATGTTGAAGTGGAGGTAGTTCCTCCCACCATTATAGTTCTGCCCCCTCCTTAAAGGGTTGAGGTACATGTAGTTAGTTATTCTACCATTTGTTTGAATGTCCTCTCCAGGCTTCATATCTAACTTTGCTTCTATTTTTTAAGCTATAGGCGAAGGTGAGGTCACCTTCATAGCTTGTTCTGAAGAGCTAGAGGAGTTTGTCAAGAACTTTAATGTCGAAGTCTTGCCAACTCCAACCCGTTAAGAGTATGAAAATTTTTTCAATCTCTTCAAGGTGGGTTATAGCTCGAAGTCAGCAATGGAGATGTTTTTTCATGGAGGCGTCTCAGAGCCAAACGTTTTCATCGAAGGGACTGGGATGTCCATTATGTATGAGAAAGACCCTTTGTGCAAGGATGAAGAAATTTGCAAGTCCAATGAGCACCCTCAACACTCTGCTGAGCATTTATCATTGCTGAGCCTCTTAACGTCTTCTTCTCTGCATCAATCCCTTCTCACAGTAACTCAATGCGGATGGACGATGAATTCTTCTGGGAGAGGAAAAAACTTCCTGATGCTAAGGGGATACTATTTGGAGGGTCCACCCTTCTTTCCGCCATCGAGGTTAGCTTTGGTTTAGTTTGATTATTCTTTATTGTTTCCTTTTATTTTTTTTTATTAATTCTCTTTCTATATGATGTTCTGTCAAGGGTTAGGTCTCACCAGGAAGCCGCGACGGCTCTTCTCTCCCATCATCAAGAAATGGAGATGATCATTTTCCTCCATTCTCTAGAGAATGAGAATCTCAAAAGCAATTTGACGGAGGAGGATTAGGCTCTCCAGGTTTCCCAAGAAGCTTTTGCTAAGGTAGTTGCTGATGCTGAGGGTGCCCAACAAGAGAAGAGGAAGGATTTAAAGGAAATGAGGACCTCTGGGCTCAGCTAAAAGAGAAGGAGGAGCTTGTTATCTCCTTAAACCAACATTTGTTCAGCTCCTAAGGATGGATCCATTATTACCAGTGTATACCCTAGAGCTTACACTCAGCATGTGAATGTAAACAAAAACCTTAGTGGCTTTAGTATACATGCTCTTTAAGAGAAAAATTTCCTTATTTAGAGCGTATATATGTCCCTTAAGTATTCTGTCGGGAATCTATTCTCAAAGAGTTTAAGAATATGAGTGATATATTGCCCTTTTTTAACAGATGATTTAAAGTTATTCATGGTCATAGGATTATTGGTAGGGATGCCATTAATTCGGAAGACCATCACCTCTGTTGTCATTCGTGATGAGTATTAGATACTTATTGATATAAAAGTAGTGAGTCTCATGCTACAGACATGTGATGTCATGACAACACGTGAGCATACTCATGGGATGAGTAAGTTGAACAGTGATGTTAGATGATGGATACATGGGTTGTTACCTACCAGTTAGTATCACATCATCTAGTTCATAATTGTGCATATAATGCTCAAACTTGAGGTGATATGTTATCTGGTGTATTGGTGTCTATGGTTTGTTACTACTTACATACCGATGCTAGTCACGTATTGGTATATGGTATGTGGTGGCCATAATCAGTGCTATATTGGGATAAGTGTTTAACCAAGAAATAATTCATTAACTTAGGTAACCAAGGAAGGAATCCTATGACTTATGGTTGTTCTTGATATGCAAATCTCTGGCCAAAATGGATAAGGTTCACTAGAAAGAGTTTCTAGTAGGAACTGGGTTTATCGAAAACTCAAATTGAATAG
>CAOJBK012708510.1:0-14958 GCA_948294925.1 Codiaeum variegatum | reverse complement strand
CTATCAACTTCTAATAGGAAAAGATGATTGTGAGGTCCCGCTCGAGTGGCCCGTGGCATTTTCCAGTGCGCCTCCGAGTTTATGGCTCGAGGAAACCAACCACGAGGGGTTAGATTGCATATGGTGTCATGGATTGTGGTCGAGTCCCACATTTGTGCATCCATATATGTTCGTTGGCGTGCACATGATGTGTTTAGTGTATAGAGTATCCACCTAATACTTTAAGAAAACAAAATTTTCTTAGGTGATTAAGAAACATTTTGTGAAAAACTCCATTTTATAAAAATAAATTATTTTTAACCCAATTGAAAAGACAATTCTTTTTGAAACCAAAAGAGGTTCAGGGATTCGTGATCTGATAACACATTTTATGAAAATAAGTTTTTACCATTTTTACATAACAAATTTTTGGCTTAAAATTATGTGATTTCACTTAAAATATATTTTTTGTGTATGCATAAATTGATATCGCAATAAGTATGGATGATGAACATGTTTTAATGCACGTGAAAACCCATAAAGCGGTAAAATAATGATTTGACCAAGGGCTCCTCTAGCCCACTTCAAGTTCTAGAGAAGGCAAACTACCCCAATGAAAGCAATAAAGAAAATAAATTACAATTTTAAAATAATGGTAAAAATCAGGGGATCTCCCCTTCAGTCTCATGACCGGGAGTAGCACATTCCCCAATACAAATCCATACACAATATGACAAATAACATAAGAAATAAAAACAATCCAAACACAATAATAAATAATAGTAACAAAATAATAGCATCAACAATAGTAAAATAATCAAATAAAATAAAAGACAACACAAATTTGGAGTTGAAGCCATGAAATGGCTTGCCGGCGTATCCTGTTGAATAGGAATCGAACCCCACATCGTTCTTCCTTCTTGTTTTTATAATAGTGAGGTGGTTTGATGTTAAGTAGCTAACCAATTTTATTTAATAAAATTGTTAACTAATTGGCCATTAAACAATTTAGATTTTGATTAATAAAAGTGATTTTGAATATGTTTTTGATTATCAAAGTTCATTTTAGGGTTTAATTGAATTGATTTTATGAAAATAGATTTTTCAATAAAATATGCCTTAATCAAATTAAAGGGCTTATAATTTAATTTTGATAAAATATGCCTTAATTCAGTATTAAAGGGCTTTAAATTAGATTTTTAAAAAATATGCCTTAATTCAGTATTAAAGGGCTTAAAACAATATGAAAATTGAGACTAGAGGGATTTACTATACCAATTTTACCTTTGCTTTGTAGGGCTTTGGAATCGATGGATCAAAGGCTTAATGAAACTGAAACGGGTCTCCATTGTATTCATAGAGCACTTGTGTTTTGTCTATTTGAACTGGAACTGAAGAATTGAACTACTGTACTGACAGGAACTTGTAACATCTATTGTGAATTTCTAAAGATTCGGATCGATTACAGAGGTATTATAGTGCTTAGGGAGTGTTTAGCAATGTTTGGAGTCTAGAAAATAGGTCAAGTGAATCTAGAAATCGAAAAAAAACTAGAACATTGCACTGTTATGAAATATTCTAATTTATAGGGATTCGTGCCAGAACCCTAGGTGATGAAACACGTGTTATGTGCAAAACACATGTGTTTTGCTAAAAATACATGCGTTTGACAGAAAAGGCATGCTTTTTTGGTAAAGCATGTGCGTCGTTTGGGCCTAGTTGCTGGGCCGAGTTTTCTAAGCCTGGTTAGGTCTAATTCGATTCAATTTTTTTGTTATCCTAGGTCCGTTTGAAGTCTAATTTGAGCCCGGTTTGAACTATTGGGCTCGTATTAATGGGATGTATCTAATGGTGCAAAAATATGAATATTTCCTTGAAAATATGCAAAATTTTCCATGTAAACCCTTGTAATTTAAAATTTTCATCTTGGGGGTTGCCCTGGATACAATAAAAGGTGATGCCCCTTGACCCCATTAAGCTCCCAAACCTTTGAGAGTCATGAAGTAACCAACAATTTTGGAGGTGAAAAAGTAAGGATTCAAAGGCTGTATGGCTAAAAAGCATACATGCATATGATTGTCTACAGGTTCAGTTTAAAAGAATTTTGAGATTTTTAAAAAGCAATTATGGAAAAAATGATATGTTTACTCTCTAAAACATTCATGGAAATATATTTGATCTTAAAATGATTTGGTTCATTTCTATTGAACTAAATCCTTTTTAAGTTCATTCACATTACAACACATAAAGCATGCCAAGCACATGTCATACCTTAAAATCAAATAGGCACAAGATCATAAAAAATACGGACATGTTTACTCACCAAAATAGAAGATTAGGGATAGATTATACCTGAGAGGCATCAATCATGCCTATTTCTCTCCGAATGTAGTAGAATTACTCTTTGTCAAGTGATTTCATCAAGATGTCAACTAATTGGTGTTTTGTATCAACAAATTCAAGTAAAACATGCACTTTAGATGCATCATCTCAAAGAAAATGATGCCTTATGTCTATATGCTTTGTCCTAGAATGATGAATGGGGTTTTTAGATAATTTTATGGCACTAGTGTTATTATATTTTATGGGAATGCAATGAAATGTCATGCCATAATCTTCAAGTTGCATTTTCATCTATAGAAGTTGAGTGCAATAACATGTGATTACTACATACTTCACTTTTGCGGTTGATAATGCAACCAAATTTTGCTTTTTTGAAAACCATGAAACTAGCATACCACCAAGAAATTGACAAGTGCCACTTGTGCTTTTCCTATCAAGTTTACATCCACCAAAGTCTCCATCTGAATAGCCAACTAAATAAAAAAAACCTTTTGGATACCACAAACTAAGGTTTTTTGAATTCACTTGGTACCTTAAGATTCTTTTGACACATGCTAGATGGGATTCCTTGGGATTTGATTAGAATCTAGCACACATGCACACGCTAAAAAGTATGTTGGGCCTAAATGCATTCAAATATAATAATGAACCTGTCATGGTCTTGTAGAGTTTAGAGTCCACAGAATTACCTTTAGTATTCCCTTCCATTTTTATAGTGGTACTCAAAGGACTATTATGGGGTCTTGCTTCATCCATATCAAACCTCTTGAGCAACTCCTTTGCATACTTTGCTTGGTGAATGAGAGTTCCATGCCCAAGTTACTTGATTTGCAAGCCCAAGAAGAAGTTTAACTCCTCCATCATGCTCACCTCAAATTCACCCTGGATACAATTAGAAAACTCCTGGTAAAGTGATTCATTAGTAGCACTGATTATAATGTCATCAACATAAATTTGAACAATTAAAATGTCTTGCTTTTGATTTTTAATAAAAAATGTGATGTCAACTTTACTTTTTGCAAAACCATTTCTATCAAAAAGTTGCTCAACCTCTCATACCAAGCTCTAGGAGCTTGTTTTAAACTATATAAATCCTTTTTGAGTTTAAAAACATGGTTTGGAAATTTATATTTTCAAAACCAGGAGATTGTTGATCATTCTTGAATAAAGCCATTTAAAAATGTACTTTAGACATCCATATGAAATAGTTTGAAATTTTTAAAACAAGAAAAAGCAAGTAACATTCTAATTACTTCTAATCTAGCTATGGGAGCATAATTTTAATCTAAATTAATACCTTCTTTTTTAGAATACCCCTTATCTACCAAGTGAGATTTGTTCTTAACCACGGTTCCGAACTCATCAAGCTTGTTCTAAAAGACCTATTTAGTTCCAATGATGGGTGGTCCTTTGGCCTTGTTACTAGGCTCCATACTCGGTGCCTCTAAAATTGATTGAGCTCCTCTTACATGGCTAACACCCAATACTCATTTTTTATAGCTTCATCCATGCCTTTATTCTGCCAAGGATAAGAAAGCCACATAATCACAAGTATTATGAATTTATGAACTTTTCCTTACTCCTTGAGTTGAGTCACTAATGTTTTGAGACTTTTTTTACTTCATTTCTCACTCTTTGATGTGGAGTCTCCCTTTCTTAAGAAACTGCTTGAATTTCTATACTTGGTTATACATTTATCTCCTCAATTGTAAGTATCTCCTCTGTTTGACTTTTGGCCTGAAAATCTTGCTTTGGTTGCTCTTGTTCTTTATTTTATAAGGTAAGATCATCCATTATGTCCCCAATTACTTCCATGTGATCATCATTCCTTACTACACACTTAAAAGCAAATTCATCAAATATAACATGAATGGATTCTTCAACTAAGAGTGTTCTCTTATTAAAAACCCTATAAGCCTTTGAATGGTTTGAATAACCTAGGGAAATTACCTCTTCCAACTTGGCATCAAATTTTCCCAAACTATCCTTGCCATTTTTATGCACAGAGCACTTGCAACCAAATGCATGAAAATATCAATTGTTGGGATTTTCACCTTTCCATAACTCATATGGCATCTTTTTAAGCATAGGTTTAATCATAACCCTATTTATGATGTAGCAAGAAGTGTTCATGGCTTCTGCCCAAAAATATTTAGGCAAATCATTTTCGCAAAGCTTGGTCCTAACCATTTCTACCAATGATCTATTTCTCCTCTCAACAACACAATTTTATTAAGGAGTCCTATTTGCAAAAAAATTATGTTCAATGACATGCTCAATGCAAAATTTATCAAAATCACAACTTTCAAATTCAGTACTGTGATCACTTATAATGCATGTGATTACAAACCTTTTTTATTTTGTAAAGATTTTTTTAATGGCATGAATGCACCAAATGCATCACTTTTACGTGGAAGAAACAACACCCAAGCAAAATGTGATAAATCATCAATAACAACTAAACAATAAAGTTTACTGCCAAGGCTAGATGTTCTTGTTGGACAAAACAAATAAAGATGTAAAAGTTGCAATGGTCTAGAAGTTGAAACCACATTTATTGGGTAAAAGTTGAAATGGTCTAGAAGTTGAAATAACATTTTTAGGTTTAAAAGAAGTTTTAGAGTACTTGCCCTTAGCACATATATCAAAAACACTTTCATTTTTTAAAACAATATTGGGCAAACATTTTACCAAATCTTTTTTAGAAAGCTTGGATAGAACATCCATACTTACATGGCCTAGTCTCCTATGCCATAAACTAGGATCCTTATCCTTTGAGGAAAATAAATAAAGATCCTTGGTTTCTTGATTACTCAAGTCCACCACACATTCCCCTTGTGGTATTCAATAAAAGTAATTTTGTTGATTTTGATATCAAATACTTCATAAATACGAGAATCAAAACAAACTTTAAAACCTTTATCACACAACTTACTAACACTAAAAAAATTATGTTTTAAGTTATGTACAAAAAGAACTTTAGCAATAGTAAAGTTATCATTACCTACTATGCCAACTCCTCAAATCTTACCTTTGGAGTTGTCATCGAAGCTCACATTGCCTCCTTCCTTTTCTTCAAAACTTTATTTTCTTTTATGATAGAAAAATAATCCATCATAAGTTCATCAAATGAATTTTAAAGTTGATCAAATGAATAATTTTTGGAAGTTACCTCATCATCTTCTTTGATGTAATCTTCTTATGCCACCAAACATAAGTTTTCCTTCTCCATCATATGAGTCACCATCACTTCCACTCCAAGCGGCATAAGCTTTTTTTTTTCCTTTTGGATGAGCTCTTTTTCTCTTTGCCCTTCTTAGATTTGTAAACATAGAAATCTTGCCTAATGTGATCAGGCTTCTTGCATTCGTAGAAAATGATTTCATTGCCTTTGTTCTTCTTTTATTCCTTCTTCTTGAACTTGCTCTTTGATAGATACTTCTTAAATTTCTTAGCAAGCAAGGCCATCTCCTTATTATCACTCTCATTGTTTGAGTCTTCTTTAGATTTCTTCTCCTTATGAGTTTCTTTGAGAGTAAAGGTTTTATCCTTTTTTTTTTATACATTACGTGTACCTCTAAGCTCCTTTCTTGATTTGAGCTTTATTTCTTGAGTTAGGAGAATACTAATGAAAGTCTCTAAATTCATGTCTTTGAAGTACGATTAAGTCCCAACCGCATCTACCTTTGAGTCATATTCAGCTAGAAGGCATCTTATAACTTTGACAACCATGTCATTATTGTTGAATGTTCTTCTAAGAGCCTTAAACTCATTCACTATACTAGTAAAGCTTGTGTACATATTTGAGATGTTTTTATTCTCCACATACTTAAAAGTCTCATAGCTTGCAGATAACATAATGAGCTTTAAGGATTTCATTTGACTTGTTCCCTCATGTGTGGTATTGAGAGTATCCCATATCTCCTTTGCAAATTCACATGCTGACACTCGATTAAACTGTGTTTCATTTAAGGCACAAAATATGAGATTGATTACCTTGTCATTCTTTTGGAATCTCTTTTTAATATCATACGTCCAAACCTTCAAATCAATTGGATATCCTTTGGTATATAAGAACCATTCTCTACGATATTCCAAAGATCATAGCCTTATGAACAAATTTAGAATCTCATGTGAACCTTCCATTGATTGTAGTTAGTGCCACAAAATAAAGGTGGTCTAGTGGAGCAGTATCCCTCTTGGAATGGCATTATTATGAAATCATCAACACCTACCATTATTGATTGTTATCTTTTAAAATCATAAGATTTTATTAAGGAAAAAAAAGCTTAGCTCTGATACCAATTATTATCCCATTAATGGACACTAGGGGGGCGAGTGAATTGGTGTCTTAAAACTTTTCTCAATATTTTTTCAATCAAAAGTGCAAGTATTAAACTTTAAAATCTTTTCCTAAGTTAGAACGAGTGAAATATAAAAGGAAAAGTGAAATGAACTAAGAAAATATGAAAGAATAAGTTTTAACACACCAATTTTAAGCTAAAATAGAGCAGTAGAATTAAAACAATAAATTAAAGAGAGGAATAAGAGATTGCTCAGTTTTATAGTGTTTCAAAGACTCCTTATCCAACGCCCACTCTCTTAATCAACTGATTAAGGTTCCACTACTATCACTTGAAGCCTCCAAGCTTCTATTTCACTGGGATTTTGCCCAAATAAAACTTGAGCTTACTACTCCAAATTATAAGAGTTTTTGAAGTGTTTACTAGGTTACAAGTCAAAAGACTTGATTACAATGCTAGGTTAAATAAAGGTTTACATTGAAGAACCCTATCTTAGATTTTCTGAAACTCAAAAGAATACAGCGAAAGATCTAGAGTTTAAAAAAACTAGAAGAAATGACAAAAGAAGGGTAGATTCATAAGAACAAATGTGTACAAAGTAATAGAATAATTCCTTAATGATTATTTATTTTGATACTGATAATTCCTTATATACCTTGGCCTTCTTGAAGCCAGAATGGTACTTCCAATGTTTAAAAAGTACTAATTGCATCATCACTAATGGACAAAAAAACTTTCTGACTGACACCATATGGTCGTATGGTCCTTGACTATAAGGGTGTATGGAGTAGGTGAGTTTAAATTAAATATAGCTATTAGGACCATACGATCATATAGTGTCTTATCCATATGGTCGTACAATGTTATCCTAAAATTTCCAAACCTTTATGTACTACCATACAGGCATATGGAACTTTGGCATACAGTCGTATGCTCAAGTCCATACGAGCGTGTGCAACCATTTTTCGCAAATACTAAAACACTTTGATTCTAAAATGTATGTTCATATAATTTAAGTGTTTAGATATATAATTTAAGTCCCATAACATATATATACACCAAATTCTCGACTCATACTCATTAATCCATAAAAACACATTTTTGACACAATATGTGTTAAAGCGATTAACTAGAATAACGGTTTTGGAATCATCAAAAAATAGAGGATAACAAAGTTGAATTAGTGATAAGGAAGCTCATTAAGAAAAACAATTAAATGCAAATGGCATTGGAAATTTATTTTGAAAAATAAGAAGAACGAAGAGTTACTTCTAGCTTGGAATGGGAAAGAGACACAATTTGTTAATTGTATTAAAAGAAGCTAAAGATGAAAAAACAGTCACATTGGAAGGGAAAAATAGGCTTCTTGAAATATAATTGAAAAAACACATGAGCTGAAGATGAAGAAACACTTGAGATGAAGCAGGAAAAGAAAAGGGTAAATATAATTTCAAACTTTTCAGCACTTGAAATATAATTAGAAAATTTCTTAAATTCCATTGGAGTTGAATACATGAGCCACTCGAAAGTAAGAAAAGTGATTTATCATGTTGGTGATTAGAAAAATCAGTAGATCAAAAAAGTGAAAAGAAAGGGCATTTACTAGTAGCATTGTAATGATAAACTAGTTTGAATGTGATACAGCTTAGCATCAACCAAGTTCGGCATCAACTAAAGGATTCAGGATTAGTCCAAGCCCCATTAACACCTTGGTTCCTTCCGAACTCTATAACCTTTAAGAAGTTTATCTTATTAGCCTTTGGGGGTTCGAAAGACTGACATTGACAAGTGTCCATAAGGCTCTAAAGCCCATCAGCGATCACATCATAAGTCCCATCCTTAGGTACTCTGAACACACATAGAGCAGACACGTGTCCCACTATAGGGGTTTCAACCCTATAAATACAACATCAGTTGTCTCACACAGGTAGGTCCATTCTGAGACATAAAACCCACATTTTCCATCTTTAAGAGTTGTTCCCTCCCTAGAGATTTCTAACTTGATCATCGGAGGGTTTACACTGGACACATGTCCGACCACCCCTGACCTCTTCTTTCTCTTATAGGTAGTTTAAATCAAACTAAGGGAGTCTCACTTTAACTACGTGAAGACCAAACATACATCATTTGGTGCCATTTGTGGGAAACACAAAGTTTCCTAATCAATCATTCTCAAAACCTGCATTAGAGCTCTCAAAATAGAACCTACCTATGATGAAACCCACGACGTGGAAGATAGTCCTCCACCCACCAACATAAATCAAACAACCAATACACCCACTGCTAATCAGATTCCATTAGCAACCTGAACAAATCTAGCTGCTTCCCTGCAAACTCTCAGAGCTTCATGGGGCAGCATCAAGTACTAAGCCCTTCAACACTAGACTCACACTCATGCAGTCCCTCACAACCTCAGATCTGGTGGCTACACTACAAAGTCTAGTCATCAACCTTCTCCCTTTACTCCCATAACTCTAGCCAAATCAAGGACCTAACCTACTAGCCAGGTTGGTAATAACCCACCTGCAATGAATAGAGGGTTAAATTTCAAAACTCCCGTTGATGTAGCAAGAGCCCCACCAATCAAACCCATAGAAGGGAAAGGTATAATCAAATCAGTGCTAGAGATGCCAGCTAGAGAAGAAAAAGTGGGAGAAGGGAGCAGAAGGCCTGGGGAAGATGAACGAGAAGCAACAGGGGACAGATTAATAGCTAGCGAAGCTAGGAGCAGGGGAGAAGAAGATCGCAGAAGTCGATCCCATTAGGGTTCAGAGCAAAGACCAAGACACTCTTGCAAATATGAGAACCGAAGGGGGGTAGGTGATCAAAAAGCTTTAATCCACTAAGGGTCTAGAGTAGTTTTGAGAGAAGAAGTCAGGAGATATGTGGAAGAAATGGCATAAGATAAGCCAAATGACAGAAGAAGCCTTACCCTTCACCTTAAGTCTCCATTTTGTAGGAGCATCGATGAGTTCCAAATGCTAGAGAAGTTTAAGCAGTCATAGATGACCAAATATGATGGTAACCAGGATCCCAAGGCTCAAGTCCTGGAGTACAAGAACTTAGTAGAGTTGTATACCAGTAAAGATGAAGCACTCTGCCAAGCATTCTAAGGCATGCTGGGAGGAGCAGCAGTGAAATGGTATGATAGCTTACCAGAAGAAAGTATAGACTCATTCTGGAGTCTGGTGAATCTATTTGTCAAGAGATTTTCTGCTAGCGTACCGATACCTACACTGAACTGAGCCTTGAGTAAGTGGAGCAAGGTTCGGAAGAGTCGCTAAGAGACTTTATCTCCCAGTTCAATAAAGAAACACTGAATGTGACAGACATTGACAAACCTAGAGCATTCGAAGCTATACAGAAGTGCACAATCCATCAGGACTATTTTAAAGATTTATTCTGGAGCTCACCTAAGATGTTAAATGAGTAATGGCCATCACAAAAAAAAAGCTTATTAAGAAGGATGATGCTTTCAGAGAGAGCGGGTTTTATAGAAAAAGAAAGCTATAGGAAGGAAGCTCGTCTTAGAAGAAAGCAAGAAGGAAGATGTGATGCCAAAGATCGGGGGATCATCTGGTAGGAAAAATCCCCCACCCAGACTGATCAAACCACTAAGGAGGGAGAGGTTCGACCCCTCCAAGTTTACACCTTTGAATTCCAAGCCAGATGTGGTATTTTACAGCTTTCTAGGATAAGGAGATCTGGAGGAAGCCCAAGCTAATCATGAAAGACCCAAAGAAGAGAGACAGGTCTTAGTGGTGTAAATTTCACAACACCCATGGGCACACTACTATAACTGCCACTCACTCCTAGAAGAGATAGAAAGGTTGATACAGTAAGGATATCTTAGGAGCTATATCTAGAAAGTTGATCTAGTAGGACCAGCGAACCGACCCAGGTCATACCCATTGAAGATGGAGTTGCTAGAGACATTCTTTGCCTTGCTTAAGGGCCAGAGGAGACCCCTCTCAGTCGAAAAAATGGGAAGGAAGCTGCTCAAACCCACGAACCGTCAGAGTTCATCTTTTTCAATGGCTCGAAGTAACTAGCAGCAAGTTTGGCAAGCAAAGCCACCAGGAGGGCTGAAGCCAATATAATCACAGCAGTGGTAGCTAATTATCAGGTTCAGAGGATTTTTGAAGACACAGGAGCTTGGTGAACCTCTTATCATGGGAGGCTTTCACTCAAATAGGGATTGGGAGTTCAAAGATTCAGCCACTTGAGGTGCCAGTGTGAACATTGGACAAGGCCATCATTTCAGGAGTCAGCACCATTGAACTACCAGTGACAGTAGGGAGAGCCCCAAAACTTGTAGCAGTTATGGCAATTTTCATTGTGATGAAACTACCCATGTACTATAATATGCTGATAGGAAGACCATTGTTGTGGGACTTGGATGACTCAGTAAACATCAGAAGATGTAGATTAAATGTCCCTCACCCTAATGGGTCAGATTTGCATGTCTATGGTGATGAAGCATCTAAATCAATCATGTAAATCAATCGAAAGAGGAAGATGATATAATTGGAGATAGAAGAAGTGAATCTTGTTCAGACAGCTCCCTAGAAGGCCCAGGCAGAGACTAAAGGCAAATTTGTATAGAAGCTGGAACCATTTGAAGTTACTAAAGATGGTTGAACCTTGCAAATCAATTTTGTCTTAAGCTTGGAGGAAAAGAAGCAAGGCTAGCAGTTCGTTGATAGCAACACTAAAACTTTCTCATGGGTATCCTTAGATATACCAGGGATAAGTCCAGAAGTGATTACCCACAAACCCCATGTGGAACCTACATTTAAACCCATCAAATAGAAGAAGATGTGCTTTAGAGTTGAAAAGCAAGCAATCATTGATTAGGAGATTGAGAAGCTGACAGCAGTAGAGCTCATACGAGAAGTACAGTTCCCCAGTTGGCTCGCCAATATGGTGCTAGTCAAGAAGGTTGATGGCGGTTATCGTATGTGCATGGATTTTATTGATTTGAATAGAGCATGTCCCAAAGACTCTTATCCACTGCCTATGATAGACAAGCTAGTTGACTCAATCGTCGGATACAAATATTTCTCATTTCTTGATGCTAAGCAAGGCTATCATCAAATAAGAATGGGTGAAGATTATGAGGATACAACTTCATTCATTACAAAAGGGGAACTTACTGCTATGTATCCATGCCTTTTGGACTAAATAATTCTTGAGCCATCTACCAGAGACTCTTCAATAAAATGTTCATGGAATAGCTTAGAATGAGTCTCGAAGCCTATATAGATGGCATGGTGGTCAAGAGCATGAGCTTCCAAAAACATGTTGAAGACCTAAAGGAAGTGTTTGGAGTAATGAATGCCTATGGAATGAAGCTAAACCAGAAAAATGTGCATTCTTCATTCATAGAGGCAAATGCTTAGGCTATCAGGTCAGTGAAGAGGGGATAGAGCTGAACCCAAACAAGGTCTGAGCCATCATGGAGATGAACCCCTCAAGGAGTGTGAAGGAGGTCAAGAAGATGACAGGCAGATTGGTGGTCTTAAATAGATTCATGTCCAAGTCTGGAGAGAAGTACCTCCCATTCTTCAAAAAGCTCAGAAAAAGCACTGCCTTTGAATGGATAAAAGACTGTCAATAAGCTCTGGACGAGTTAAAGAATTTTCTAGCCTCGAAACAAGTCTTGAGTAGGCCATCAAAGGAGAAAATCTCATGTTGTACCTTTCAGCTTCGCAATACATTGTCATCTTAGTAATGGTTCAGGAAGAAAGAGGTCTCCAAAAACCAGTATACTACTTCAGTAAGGTACTACAAGGATTAAAATTGAACTACAGTCCCCTATAAAAAATTGTGTACACCCTGATGCACTCCTACAGAAAATTTAAAGTCTACCTAGAAGAACACCAAAGAGTGTCATTCACATATAAGCCTTTACAGAAGCTCCTGCATAAATTAGAACTTTTTAGAAGGCTACTATGTTGGGCTGTAGAGCTTGGTGGATACGGCCCATCAAAGGACAGGCCCTATCTGACTTCATTTCAGAGTGCTCATTTCTAAAAGGGGCAGAACTTGGAAGTGAACCATAAGGGTGAGGGTGAGATCACAAAGGTCAAATGGGAACTATTTATTGATGGAGCCAGTGGCAAGAGAGCCAGTAGAGTCAGAGTAGTACTAAAGAACGAGGAGGGAATAGTAATTGAGTTTGCTCTATACCTGGGCTTCCCTATAAACAATAACATAGCTAAATATAAAGTTCTCCTTCGAGGCCTTATGGTGGCCGAACACCTATATGTAGAGACACTAAATATCTGTAGTGACTCGCAACTAGTATTGGGACATGTCAAAGGCCTGTATAAAGCTAGGCATCTAGACATGGTCAAATAGACTAGATAGTCTCAGTGAGCTCACAGCAACCAATCCAGTTGACATTCTGAGCAGGGTATTTTTAGGGGTCCTAGCCCAACCTTCCACAGTAGAGCCCGAATCTATTATGGACTGAAGTCTAATTGGATGAACCCAATAAGAGGCTACTTAGAATAATTCAAGCTTCTAGAAGACTTGAAGCAAGCAAAGAAAGTCAAATAGAGGAGCACTCACTTTTCCATATATCATGGAGTCCTCTACAAAAGAGCCTTCTCTCTACCATGGCTCAGATGCTTGACTCCCACCAAAGCAGAATATGTGTTGAATGAGATGTATGAGGGTGCATATGGAATGCATGTGGGAGGAAATACCTTAGCAGCCAAAGCCATTAGGCAGGGGTACTACTAGCCCACCATGAAGGAAGATGCCATGAGGCTAAAAAGGAAATGTCAAAAATGCCAGAAGTTCATCCAACTTCAGCAAGGCTCCAGTAGTAGAACAGGTACCCATATATGGTTCATGACCCTTTACCAAATAGGGGATGGACATTGTTGGACCTTTCCTAACAACCACCAAACAAAGGAATTTCCTCCTAATAGTAGTGGAATACTTCACCAAATAGGTAGAGGCAGAAGCCTTGACAGTAATCACAGGTGAGAATGTGGTGAAGTTTATTTGGAAAAATATTATATGCAGGTTCAAGGAACCTCAACAAATCATCAGCGATAATGGAAGATAGTTCGACAACACCAAGATGAGATACTTTTACGATGGTCTCAACATAAGGCAACATTTTTCCTCAATTTCCCACCCTCAATCAAATGGCCAAACTAAGGTCACTAATAGAACGATTGTCCAAGGGCTGAAGTGAAGGCTGGAAGGATGTGGAAGAAACTAGGGAGAGTAGTTGCACCATGTACTATGGGCTTAAAAAATAACCCCTAGAGAGTCAACAGGTGAAACACCCTTCGCCCTTACCTTCGGCACTGAAGCAGTCCTCCCAGTAGACATTGGGAAGCCTAGTGGTAGGGTATACTACTATGGAGAAGAGGAAATTGAAACAAACAGGAGGATCCATCTCGACCTGCTAGACAAGCTAAGAGAACAAGTCTCTATAATAGCTACAACTTACAAAAATAGAGTTACAAACTACTTCAACCGAAAGGTCAAAAGTAGGGTATTCAGAATAGGAGACTTGGTGATGAGGAGCCTAGAAGACACAAGAAGAAGAGAAGGCATGGGAAAGCTGGCACCAAATTGGGAAGGCCCATTCAAAGTAGAACAAGCAATTGGCCTAGCCACATACAAGCTACGAATGTTGGAAGGCAAGGAAATGCCACATACAGGGAATGTACAACATCTAAAAATTTACTATTCTTGATTGAAAATGAAAAGGCATTCCTTTTACTACATTATAAAGCTTAAAGCAATAAAGCCCAGCTTGACTGGCGAAAGACCCTCCAAGGGGGGCACTAACACCTCTAGAGATGAGGTACCAAGCCCATCTTAACTGGCGAAAGACCCTTTAAGGGGGAGCTAAGACCTCTAGAGATGAGGCACCAAGCCCTACTTAACTAGCCAAAGACCCTCCAAGAGGGGCACCAATACCAGCTTGACTGGAAAAAGACCTTCCAAGGGGGGCATGGTGCAAACACAATACTGAAGCTTTAAAGAGCCAGTGAGTACATCAAGGCCTAGAATACTGGAGAAAGACATCGAAGCAGTAAGGAGCTTAGGAAAGTAAAAGAGATCCTTCAAAGGGACACAACACATAAAAAACATCAAACTTCAAGGAGCCAAGAAGGATGCTAAAACCTTTAAAAAGCTAGAGAGACCTAATATTATGGAATAGCCTACACACCAAGTGGAGAGGATTCAACATCATGAATATGAGAAAGATCAAGAAGGCAAAGATCAAGTTCAAGAGGTTTCTAGTCCAATCAGCATGCCTCAAGGACCTATAACAAGGTCTCAGTCTAAGAAGCTTCAA
>CAOJBK012708105.1:0-10160 GCA_948294925.1 Codiaeum variegatum | reverse complement strand
AAGAGTACAAGAAGGGTTCAACCCATGAGATATCTAATGGAAGCATGAAGACTAAGATAGTCCATTGTCCTTATAATTTGATAACCCAATCAACCTAACTCATTCCTTTTGGCTAGGAAATGAGACCATAAGTCCATGATCATGCCTATTTTTATTGATTGTCCATTTTATGAGATATATATATATATATCTAGCATGAGATGTATGTAAAATGGATTAATTAATTATTGGTCAGACCAAATTAATAAGGCCCAAAATCTTCCAAAATAATTATTAAGTCAAGGCTCTCCATTGGAGAAATGAATCTTGAAAAACATGTTTCTGAACTTATTTTCTTGATGTCATTGTAAAGCATATGATGTTGTGAGTATGAGATACATTGTATGGCAAGAACAACAATGTGTACCTGAGTTGTACGATGTTCAGATCGTCATACTCACTGGTTCGATGGGTTTGACTTAACTAATGTGAAAAACTTAGAAAGTCAATGCGTAGCTTGTAGTTGGACACATTAGGAGCCTATAGATTGAATCTCACAAGAGTTGTGATGAGAAAGAGTTGCTCACTTGCAAAAATCGAATATCTAAACCTAACCATGTCAAAAGTGTTTTGGCATGGTAAATATTTCAAAAAATTTTAAAAACCAAAAACCGAGTAATATTGGATTTTTACAAAAATTTAAAAAAAAAATTGCTGGAAAATTTTACAGAATTGTTGGAAAATTCTAGAAAATTTTCTGGCTTCCACTACGTGACTCTGTATTCACCCTTCAGATCCATCTAGCATTCTTTTGGTTCTACATTTAGTACCTCCTGCATTGTAAAGGTGGGTTCGAATGCTTCTTTTATCCTTACTGTGCCTAATCCTATATGATGCCCTGTGGCCATCGCCTTGGTGATCTAATTACCTCTTTGATTTTCCTCTCTAGGGAACTGTATGATAACCCACATTTTTCCAAAGAATTCATCCTCTAAAGGATCCTTTGGAAGGATGCCACTTATTCATCTAATTTTTCTTCTTTATTAGATAATGATCTATTGGGATGGTTTACCACTAACTTGGAGTTATTGAATATATACAATTCTTCCATACTGATCTCTTCTGCTAGCTCCTATCCTCTTAAGATAGCTCCATATTCTATGCCATTATTGGAGATTGGAAAGTTGAAGCTTACCCCATATTCTATTAAAATTTTTTATGGTCTTTTGATAATGTTCCCTCTTCTTGTTCCCTCATTACATCTAGCACCATCCAAAAACAACTCTCAATTCTTATTGCTTTTAAAGGAAGAATCCTTAGGTTGTGGTGTTATTTTTGCAATAAAGTTAGATAATATGTGTGCCTTCAAAGGTCTTCTTCATTCATACTTAACTCTACTACTTTCAATCTTAACTTCCAATTCTACCACCCTCTCTGACATTTTTGGTCTTTGCAGGATCTTTCATAAAGAAAGGTTTATTCGCACTATTACCTACTATGATTCAAAATAGTGTCTTAGCTTTTGTGTGACCATAAAAAAGGCCAATGTATGCTTTTCGAGTATTAGGTATCAAGTCTCGACTTCCCATAATATCTTTCTAACATAATAGATCGAATATTATTCCCTAAATTCTTCTCTTACAAATACTGCTGACAAGGCCTCGGAGGTGAGGAAAGGTACAGGTAGAGGTTCTCATCGATAACTAGTCTACTTAACAATGGTGGAGAAGTTAGTAGCTTCTTCATCTCCTCGAATTCATACTAACATTCCTCTGTCAATTTAAAGTCTTTGCATACCCTAATCGCCTAAAATAATGGGATGCACCTCTTAGCCAAGCACAAGATGAATCTTTCTAAGGCTATGATCCTTCCATTTAATATTTGTACCTCTCTTTTATTTTTTGGAGGATCCATTTTTAAGATTGCCTTCATCTTAACAGGGTTTTCTTATAGCCCACTTTGTGATGCCATGTAGCCTAAAAATTTTCCTGCTAGCACACCAAAAACGCACTTCTCTAGGTCTAACTTTAGATTGAAGCTTTTTAGGTATTCAGAACATATAAGATATCTTCTAGATGATCTTCTTCCATTTTTCTCTATATGATTATATCATCAACTTATACTTTCACACATTTTTCAATTTGTTCCTAAAATATCTTGTTAACTAATATCTGATATATAGCTCCAGCATTTTTTAGTCCAAATGTCATCATGATATACCATTAGGTCCCTTGATCAAAGAAAAAAAAGTTGTATTCTCTTCATCCACAATGTGCATGTGGATCTGGTGGTACTCTGACTTTGCATCTAAAAAGGAGTATAACTCAAAACTGACTATGGAATCCACCAACTGATCAATATTTGGTAAAGGTTTCTTATATTTTAAGCATGCCTTTATTTTAATTAGTGAAGTCTATACACATTTTGAATGTCCTATTAGGTTTCTTAACTAAAACCACATTTTCCAACCATTCAAGGTACTACACCTCTCTGATTACTTTTGCTTGCAACAACTTTTGTATTTCTTTTGCATGGTGATATTTTTTTTTTTTGGAGAATGTTTCCTCTTCTTCTAAATGAACAATTTAATAGAGAGATCAATATTGAGCATATAGGTGATGATAGGTTGATCTACTTCTATTAGATCTTTAGGGCCCTAGGTGAAGGCATCGTGTTGCTCCTTCATAACGATCTTTACACCATCTCTTACAGCTTCATCCATTTCTCTTCATATTTATACTGTTTTTTTATCATTGTATCTTATGATTGGCTCATACTCCCATTTCAATTCAGCATCTTTCTGATTAGGTTTTTCTTCTGCCATTCAATTCTGGTGGTAGAATATACTCCTTTAAGTATGAAGTAAGAACACTTCCTTGCTTCTTTCTAGGAACCTTTGATGACTAATTCTCTCATCCCTATAGGGATCTTTATAGTAAGGTATCTTATACATATGGATGCATAAGTTTTGTATAGGAAAAGTCTCTTGAATAACCACTATGACTTCATCCATCAATTCCTTCATCAGGTCTACCTTTGATAAGGTAATATTTAATATGATTGACTCTTACACCTGAACATGTGTATCTGTTAACCCCTTTAGAGGGGTTTTTATCGATTTAGATCCCTGAGTGTGTAACCAAGCTTGAGAAAGACCCTTCATGTTATTAGGTTTACAACACTTCCATTATCTATTAGTAGCCTACTTATTATGAAGTTATCCAAAATTACTTCTATTACTAAAGCATCATTGTGCGAAATTTCACCCTTTCATCATCCTACTATGTAAATGTGACTGATCTAAAGGCTAGGAAATTCTAGATAGCCCTCTTATAATCAGAGATCGTATAGATTTCCTTAATTGCTCTTTTTCTTGTGGCCAAGCTATATCATCCATCTTTCCTCTAAAAATCTTCTTGATTTCTCCTATCAGCTGCTTCCTTGGTCTTTTGTCATGTTAGTAGCTCTTCATTCCCTATTGTCAGATCGCCTATCATTATTTCTCCTACTTTGCCCTTCGGTGCTTTTGATGAATTTTTTTATGTCTAGGACCCCTTTCTATGTGAGTTTCTCAATTTCATTCTTTAACTACTAGCAATCTTTTATATCATGGCCATGATCTTTGTGGAAATTATAATATTTACTGTCATCCCTTTATTACTTTAAAACTCACTCATTTTTCTTGACCATCTCACTAATTCTTCGTTCTCGCAGATATACATTAGAACTTGAGATCTGCTAGAATTTAGAGGTGTATAATTTCCTATCCTAGGTGTATATTCTCCCGATCTCTACTCTTGAAAACTTCAAAACTTACAATATTTTCTATCATCCCATTTGTCACTTAAAAACTCACTTATTTGTCTTAGACATCTCACTGGTTCTTTATTCTTCTAGATCTACATCAAGACTTGGGATCTGCTAAAGTTTAAGGGTGTATAATCTCCTATAGTGGGTATATATTCTCTAGATATCTACCCTAGTATTAGTTAGATTTTTTTGGATGATTTGTACTGGGTATTTCATTCTTTGTCCCATTATTAGAGCCCTTATTTGAGGGATTTGGGATCCTATAATCTCTTTCTCTAAGAGTCTTAATGTATTTTTTTTAGTCTATCATCGAGTTGAATATGGTTCTGAACTATAACCATAAGTCCTTCTATAGTTCTTGAAGGGGTAAAGAGTAGCTTTTTCTGCAATTCATAATTGTAAGTGCCTCTTAGGATCACTACATATACAATATCTTTGCTTATTTCATCCACCTAGTTCATCTCCTTTCCAAACCTATTTAGATACTATCGAAGGCTTTCCCTCTGTCTTTGTTGAATCAAGAATAGATCCATTTGGCTTTTTATAAGTGGGATTGATATGATGAAACAAGCTTGCAAGATATTGGCTAGCGTGCAAAAGATCTAATGGACCCTACTAGTAATGTCTGATACTAATCGTCGACTATTCCATCTAGTCAGGTAGGAAAAAGTTTTCATAACTCTGCATCATCATTGGTTTGGGCATTGAGCAAGGTATGAAACTTATTGATATGGCTCTAAGGACAAGAGTTTCCATCATATAAGTCAAAATAAGAGGGAATTTTGAATTTTGGAGGATAAAAAGTATTTGACATTAAGTTTATGAAAGGTGAATCTGATCTAAGTTCAAAGTTGATGGAATTTGTTTTGACCCCACACTTGCTCATGACACTTTTTATTTTTCTTTCAAATTTAGTTAGGTTTCTCTCTCCTTTAGCATCTCCTTCTAAGTCAACCCTTCCTCTGTCTTGATTTTCTTTTCTCAAACCATCTTCCAAACTTTGGAATACTCTCGATCCCCTTACTCCAATAATTTGATTTGACATTTCTCATGTGTGGACCTGTTGATTCCCCTTCTATTTGAGCTCCTTTAATTCTTTCATAATGACTAAGAGAAGAGTCTGTGTGGATACTGAGTAGAATGTAAGACCAGTTTCTTTTTATTCTCCTCCCAGATTATCTCTAATAGGGTCCATTAAAGAGGGATCTTCATTGTGATCTACATAGGGTGAGTTTTCATCCCCATGATTTCCTTCGAGAAGATTTTTCTCTGGAGGGATTTCATGGAGTACGGACTGTGGCGGTGATAGGATGGCCATAGTGTTTGATTAGAGTTTGTATTTTCATGTATTGTTTTAGGCTCTCAACGAAAGCATCAATTTTGAGATTGGTCTTCATCTAGATCCCAACTATTTGGAGAACCTGCAACACAAACAACAATTAGAGAGAAACTAAAGCTTTTTGTGCTATTTCCACTCTAATATTCAAGTCAGTAAAAACTTGTAAACAATGGTTGAATGGAATATACAAGAGTCTCTACATATCTTTACCCTTCTAGCTCTAATAGTGTATTTATAAGGACTGTGAGACTATAAAGTTTAAATAGGATTCCTTTTTAAGAGTCTAAATCCTTCTTGGATTCTCTGTTGATTCTCCCTCAAATTAAGGATATTTCAATACTTAATAAGATATGGAAATCATTCCATATCCAATTTAGATTCTTATATGATATGGGCTTTCAAGTTCTCATCCAATCTATCATGCAAGTCGAACTTGGGTTTGCATGGAATGAACTTTTCAGACCTTGAGTTATCAAGACAAAGTATCATTTGCAAATCTTGATTTAAAATGTGAATTATTTGAAAATTATGTTTTAATAGTTGTTATAAAATGCATGATAAATTATACTTTAGTCTTCAAATATTAATACTAAGAATAATTTTTTTTTTAATTTTAAAAAATCAAATGAAACATCATATATCTATACTATTTATTAAACCAACTTCTGAGATACTATCAAAATTTTAAACTATCATTTTTGCCCTTGAAAAATCTAAAAAAAAAACTTCTATATATTTTTATATTATTTTAAATTTTATTAGTTATCAAATTATTTTAAATTCGATTAGCTATCTAATTAATATTATTAATTTAAATTCTAATGTAATTTCAAAATAATTAATTTAATATAATTTTGTATTGATATCATATTTTTTTACAATATATTTCTATCATTATCTCAAAATTATATATATATATATATTTTTTTGCAAAAACAGCACATATCGCATACAATACAAAACTAGTTTTTATGTCTTCCGTTTAAATTTTCTTAAAATTTTCCGTTAGAAATCTTAGATTACGACAAAATGCTTCCTCGTCCTTCTTTTAATTCTCTATTTCTACAAAACTAATTAAATTTTTTTTGGCAGTTTATCTTTGTGCTACTCAAATTTAGAAACATAAAAGTAAAAAAAAAAAAAAAACTTTTATTTTAGGTGAAATGGATAATTAAAATAAAAATGGGGACATTTAGTTGTTTTATATAATTTTTAATAAAAAAATATTAACAAAATTATGATTTAAAATATATAGATATTTTAATTATATAGGCAAGGGCGTAGGGCGTTCCTTGAAAGAGATATATCATTTCGGCGCCCTGATATGACGCTAAGTGAGCAAGGGTGCCCACATCATGAGCGGGTGTGGGTAAAGAATCCAGCTCTAGGTGGAGATAGAGATAGATATATTAGTAGAAACAATGATAGTTCTAGAAATAGTTTTTATTCTAATAGCAATAGTGATACTGTAGGTAGCTCGGGAGTTTTTGATAGTATTAGGACTAGGCACCACTCTAAGAAAGGAAAGAGGCGAGTATGAGTGGAGACTAGAATTAGAATAGTCACTTGGAATATAGGATCCCTTATAGGTAAGCTCACAGAGCTAGTTGACACTTTAGTGAGGAGAAGAGTGAACATAGCTTGTATTCAAGAGACTAACTGGGTAGGAGAAAAAAGCAAGGAGGTTGGGAAAAGGGTATAAATTATGGTACACAAGAAGGGAGATGAGTAAGAATGGGGTGGGCATTATTGTAGATAGTTCTTTAAGGGATGCAGTAGTTTCGGTGAGGATAGTGGGGGATAGGACTATTGTAATTAAACTAGTTTTAGAAGGGAAAGTTTTTAATGTGATTAGTGCTTATGCACCACAAGTTGGTCTTAATTTTGATTGCAACCAGAAGTTCTAAGAGGACATGGATGTTGTCATGCAAAGCATACCAATTGAGGAGAATGTTTTCATTGGTGCAAACTTAAATGGTCATGTGGGAAGTGATAGAAGTGGTTATGAAGAGACTCATGAGGGCTTTGACTATCGGAGTAAAAATGAGGAGGGGAAGAGCATTCTTGATTTTGCAATGATTTATGAGTTACTTTTGGTGAATACATGCTTCATGAAAGAGAATCTCATTTGGTTACCTTTAAAACCAAGTATAACAAGAGTCAAATTGACTACTTGCTCACAAGGAAGTCAGACAGAGCCTTTTGTAAGGATTGTAAAGTCATTTCGAGTGAACCTGCAACAACCCAACTTAGGTTGTTAGTGTTGGACTTTAAGATGATATGGAAAGCTATGGGGTCGTCCAATACCTATGCTCACGGATTAAGTGGTGGGAGCTTAGAGGGGAGAAGTGTGACAAATTCGGAAATGAGTTGTGCAATATGCGACCTCGGAGTTTGCATATGGAAGCTAATGATATGTGGGTAGCCATGAGTAAAAAGCTTCGAGAGATCAGTAAGAAGATCATTGGGGAAACTAGAGGACATGCTCCATTGAAGAAGGAGGGATGGTGGTGCAACGATATGGTCCAAATAGCAGTCAAGAGTAAACTAGAATGGTACAAGAAATTGCCAAACTGTGAAAGTTGAGTTGCGTATGAGCAATATAAAAAAGCAAAAAGAGAAGAAAAGAAGGCAGTTAGGCAAGCTGGAGCACAGTTTTATGATAAGTTATATGAAAAGTTGGGGACGAAAGAAAGCGAGAAGGTAGTCTACAAGCTGGCAAAGATGAGAGAGAGAGGAGATCGCAAGTCCTAAACCAAGTTAAGTGTATCAAGAATAATGAGGGCCAAATTTTGGTCAAGGAGGAAGATGTTAGAGAAAGATGGAGGAGTTACTTTGAGGGCCTTTTCAACGAAAGTCAAGATGGAAGATAAGTATGGATCATGCAACGATTGAGAAGAATGTGAACTACAATAGAAGAATTAGATCCTCTAAAGTTAAAGAAGAGTTGAAAAAAAATGCAAGCAGGTAATGCATATGGCCCAAATGGAATCCCTACTGAAGTGTGAAAATGCTTAGAAGATATGGGGGTGGATTGGTTAACTAAATTATTCAACAATATTTTGGTATCCAAAAAGATGCCAAATAATTGGAGGAGAAGTATTGTAGTTCCAATATTCAAGAATAAAGGAGATATTCAAAATTGCTCAAATTATAGAGGAATCAAACTCATGAGTCTCACCATGAAATTATGAGAGAGAGTTGTAGAGCAGCGTATTCGAAGTTGCACATCTATCAAGGCTAACCAATTTGGCTTTATGCGTGGAAGATCCACTATGAAAGCAATCTTTCTTATTAGAAGGCTGATAGAGAAATATCAAGAGATGAAGAAAGATCTACACACGATGTTTATCTATCTAGAAAAAGCATATGATAGAGTGCCACGAGATTTTTTTTAAGAATGTGTCAGTTAGATATATTCAAGTAATTAAGGATATGTATGATGGAGTGGTTAGTAGTGTATGTACAACCGGAGGTGATACAAGAGACTTTCCTATCACGATTGGATTACATCAAGGATCAGCTTTAATCCCTTATCTTTTCACTATTGTTATGGATGAATTGACAAAGGACATATAAGAGGAAATCTCTTAGTGTATGATGTTTGCAGATGATATAGTGTTCAAAGATGAGACCCAAGAAGGAGTTGAAGGGAAGCTAGAGCAATGGAAAAGTGCATTGGAGACGAAAGGCTTCAAAATTAATCGGAAGAAGACTGAGTATATGCATTGTAAATTTAGTGAAGTTAGTAGGAGTGAGCAGATGGACATGTATTTAGAAGGTGTTGCCATATCTAAAAGCACACATTTTATATACTTAGGATCTATCTTGCAAGAGGAAGGAGGTTGTGAGGAGTATGTTGCTCATCGGATCAAAGTGGGGTGGATGAAATGGAGGAGTGCTTCCGGAGTATTATGTGATCGAAATATTCCACAAAACTAAAAGGAAAATTTTATCGCACTATGGTGAGACCCGCTATGATGTACCGGAGTGAGTGTTGGACTATAAAAGCACAACAATTCTCTAAACTGAGTATGGCGGAAATGAGGATGTTAAGATGGATATGCAACCATACTAGAATGGATAGAGTATGTAATGAATATATCAGGGATAAAGTCAGAGTTGCTCCTACAGAAGACAAGTTAAGAGAAGGGAGACAAAGATGGTTCGAGCATATGCGACGTATACCTTTAGATGCACCAATTAGAAAATTAAAGCACCTTAGAGTAGATGTGGGTAAAAAAGGAAGGGGTAGACCTAAGCTAACTTGGAGTGGAGTCATTCAACATGATCTTGAGTTCTTAAACATTTCTGATAATATGGTTCACGATCGCGCCGAGTGAAAAAAGCGAATTCATATAGGCAACCCCAATTAACTTGGGATTAAGGCTTTGCTGAGTTAAGTTGTGTGTGTGTGTGTGTGTCTATATATATATATATATATATATGGTTAGAGTCAAATGAGAATTAAGAACCAAATGAGAATCTTTAACTTAAATCTAATTATTCATTTATTATGATCTAAGGGCATAAATTACGTAATAGAAGAAGAAAAAATGGGATGTGTGGGTTTCATTAATGATAATTTTGTAATATTCACAAACTCCAGAGTTAATTCTTTATTGAGAAAATTGTTTTCTCTCAACCTTCAATTAAAATCGTTTCTCTAATCTCGGCAAAAAATAAAAACAGTTTTCTCTAAAACAATCAATTTTCTTTTTCTTCTCCTTCTTTCTATCACACTTCTAAACCCTATATCGCATCGACCCACAACCTCCACAAGCTGGCCTCCGACCGCCGATCTTAGTCTTAACATCCATCAGGTTATGAATCTCTTCATAACCTTCTACATTGTGTTTGCAAATAAACTAAGTAGGTTCATGATGTGTAATTCAGAGCTTATTATTATTTTTTTCTTTATGTTTATATATTTTAATGCTCAAATTTCACACCCGCAAGTGTATGGGATCGTATCAAGTAATAAAAATCGGTAAGTCCCGGTATCGTTCTCCCAAGGGAATTTCGTGCAATC